>RXIC02000455.1:25218-38353 GCA_003952965.2 Morella rubra | reverse complement strand
ACTTGATTTGCTCTTGCAAAAGCTGAGTTCTCTTAAAAGGAAAATAGTTATGTAAGAACTCACATTGCATATCAAACCAACAAGAAATAGAATTAGGCCTCAAACAATTAAACCAAATCTATGCTTTATCCTTTAAAGAGAAAGGAAATAAAGAAGTCTAATAAACTCATTGGTGCCAGCTCTAGTAACAAAAGTAGTGCAAGCCAACTCAAAGTCCGTCAGGTACTGTTAAGGACTCTCAGAATCCATCCCGTGGAACTGAGGTATCACTACATCATCTCATGCTTAATCGTAAAATTAGGTGCATCATTAGGTAAAACAATGCATGAGGTGTAGTTGGTTCGTGTGGGCTGCAAAAAATCTTTAAGAGTACGTGGAGCAAGTGCAACCATAGATCCTTCAAAATTCTCTTCCACAAAAGGATTTTATAAATCAATTTCAGTATCCTCACTTTTAAAAGAGACAGAAGAACTATCTGACTTTGAGCTATGAATATCACTACTAGTACTGGGTGTAATTCTGTATAATCTATTTGAAATATCTCTGACCCAAGGCGTCAGACATTAGTCCAAAAGGTAGAGGTTCACCAATACAGTACAAAACAAATAAAGGGGCAAGGGAGAGATAAGCAAATATATATATATATATATATACATTTTTTTAGACAATGAGAAAAATCACAACTTTGAAACTAAGTCTTACAATCCCCAGCAACGACGCCAAAAACTTGACTCACTCTAAAATGAGCAGCGCAAAGGCTATCCCAAGTATAGGAGTATTGTCGTGTAATATTTAGCTCAAAAGGCCAGATCATCTCCTTAGGGAAAATAGATTAATTTCAAACTTGTGTAAAAAAACAAGGAGAAAATAAAAGCGTTTACTGAACACAATTCAGATTCATATTTTTGGATTTTGAGAGTTTGTAACAAAATTAAAACAACGTAAAACATAAACTAAGAATATAACATGCATTAAAGTAAATGATAAATAACAATAAGAAAGGAAGAAAATTAAATGACAAGGAATAAAAAAAAACAAAAAATTCTTGGAAAAATATAATTGTGTTAATTAAAAAAAAAAAAAAAAAAAAAAGAAAAAAAAAAAAAAAAACAAGAACATAATCCAAAATTGAAATAAAAATTACAAGAAATTAAATAGCAAGAAGCTTAATTAAATCTAAATCCTAATAATTGAAATACAAAACATTGAAATAAAAGAGCATAAACAAAACTAATCTAAAAACTGAAAATAATGAAGAGAGAGAGTAGAGATACGGCCAAAGAGAAAACATAGGAGAATAGAGAGGAGAGAGAGTAGTGATGGGTGACAAAAAGAGAAAATTGAGGAAGAAGAGAGAAGGAAAAAGAAAAGGTGAGAAGGGAGAGAGAGAGGAGTGTGGCACATAAAAAAAATAAATTAGAGAAAGTTGGGTTTTTTGCAAAGAAAAAACAATGGAGGAAAGAGAATAGAGAGAGAGGTAATGGCCGACTAGAAGAGAAAAAGAAGGGAGAGAGTTATGAGAAGGAGAGGTGCAGCTGAAAAATAAAATAAAGAGTGAGAGAAACTAGGGTTTGTTCGGCTTATAGGTGAGAGAAAAAAGGATAGAAAATAGGAAGAGCAAGGTGCAGCTAGGTTAAAACAAAGGAGATAAAAGAGAGAGAAAATAGGAAGAGCAAGTGTTGTCAGCAAATAGAGAAAAAAAAATAAAAATAAAGAGGTAGAGAGAGATAGCAAGAGTGTTTGAAAAAGAAAAAATAGAGAGAATAAATAGGGAGAAGAGTCGGCAAATAGAGAAGAAAAAGGGAGAGGGAGAGAAAATAGGGAAAATGAGGCTAGGTTAGAAAAAGAAAGGGGAAGGAGAATAAGATGCTAGGTTAAAAGGAAGGAGAGTGAAAAGAGAGGTGGATGGCTGAGATTTAGTCTCTAATTTCTTCATAGAATTACAACATTACCATTAATGAATCTCTTTTGCTCTGCCATATGTCCCTGTAGACTGCTCTTGATATCTACGAATCTAGAAAGCAATTAATTTTATCACCTTGGACAAAAATACTTAATTAGTTATGGCATCATATGAAAAATTAAATTCATAAAATAATTACAAAGTCGATAATATAGTGCAAATGACAAACATAATAATTTTAGAATGTATCTAGACACGGTATGACTTAAGTATAGCAAGCTAAAGATGAGAAAAATTGCATGTGCAATAAATTAAATCTAAAGTCATATAAATTCAACAATTAAATACACAACTTAGATTTTGCCTCTTAACCATTTTTCCATCTAAAACCAATATTTAAAACATTAAATAATTAATATTATATTAGTTTTAGATGTATTAAACATGCAATATTCTAGCTCAATCACACCCCCCAACTAACTTTTTGCTAGTCTCTTAGCAAAGAAAGTGAAAGACAATGAGCTAGACACATCACAGGAACAAAAGCTCAACTAACATCAACTATGATTCAAACTCAAACGGCAAAACTTATAATGAAGTCAGGAGACAGACTTCTGAACACACTTGCATTTTCAAATAGTTCTCAACAAGCAGGCAAGCATTTCATAGATATAAAGAGATCAATTCTGTGTGTGTGTGTTGCGAAATACTCAAGACAAAAGAGTGAATAACATCACAAGAGTGACAAGCCTTAAGATTAGTGTCCAATAAAGGACTCTAGCACGCTTCAAAACCCATGGGAATGGTAGTTTTCACGCTTAGCACTGTTAATTAAAAGCTATTCTTTAGCTCCCAATGCTTAGGTAACTGTTTCCACCCCAACATTCAAGTTCATCGACTCAAGCCTGTCATCACAATCATCTGCAAAACCTTCCTCTTTTTTTTCTTTTCTTCATCTTTTTTTTCAGTTTCACAATATTTTGAAAAGATTCTTTTTAGTTCAAGGTTGTCATTTCCCGAGCTTTTGTTTAACATAACATGCATTTGTCTATGAAATACACGTTTGGGTTTAGTAGTGCTTTAGTGATAAGTGTATTGATTTCGTGGTGATTTGGAGATGAATTAGTACTTGATGCATTAATTTCAAAACCTTTATTAGGGTTTGATTTAGTGAGGTTTGGAGTTCAATTATGACCATTCTTTTTATTCAGGATGTTGAAGTGCACGTTTTGAGCCAATTTAATTTTTTAAAGCTAGTAGGACGGGTTTTCATCAAAAATCATAACACGTGATTTTTATTCTACTAGTAGGTCAAATTTATCCACGAGTTTATGGTTCAATTTTGGAGACTTTCTATTTTTCGGAAGCAAGTAGGACGTTTTATGAACATCTTTGGAATATTGATGAAATTTAGCGAAACTTAGCAACTAAGTTTTTGGAAAATTAGCCATTATGATATGGAATTTCGGCTGACCAAGATGATGACACATAGAAAGGCTAGGAAGAATGAGAAATCTAAGCTAGAAGCACGAGAAATCAAGGCTAGAAAGCACAACAAGAAAGGCTATAACCTAGAGAGCACAAAGTGTCGAACACCGGGTGAATTTGCAGTGACTCGCCATAGCTACCTAGGTGGATTTCGGCCATAGCCTTGCCTTGCAGCTACTATAGGTTGTTAGGTGTCAACGTGAGGATAACATAGCCTTTTGACTCGCCAGAGCTAGCCTAGATAGGCCAAACACATGTTGGAATGCAACCGGCCATGCTTGCCAATAAATAGGGGGTTCGGCCATTAGAAAAACTCACCATTTAGTGAAATTGTAGAGCTTTCACAAAGAAGAGAAACCGAGTAGTGAAAAAGAGGAAAGGCTAGAAGAAGCAAGGGTGAATTCGAGTAGAGAAAGAAGAATCAAAGCTTAGAAGACTATAAGAGGAGTTCGGCTACACTAGAGGTAAAGTTAGCTTGGTTATCTTTGATTTTGATTCAAAAGTTTTCAAGAGGATTATGTGAATCTCTTGTGTTTTTCAAAATTATTCTAGCATCTATTGATGTTGTTCGTGTTCTTCATGTTCTTGTTGTTCTTCGTGTTCTTAATGAAGAACAAGCTCATCTTTTCAAAATAGTATCATTTTTAAAGTTGTTTTTCAAACTTTGATTCATTTCTTTTCAAAAATTTCCCAAATTATGTTTTCAAAGCTTGAACATATTTTTTTGAAGAATTCTTTGTGATTTCAAAACTCTTTGTCTTTGATTATGTCAAAATTAGTTTTTTCTACATGGAGGTTTTAACATGTGAAATCAAGGTGTTGTTTTTTCTTCACAACACCTTCCTTTTTATGATTTCCAAGGGAAGTTTAAGGGTTAAGGAATGGCATATCATGTAATATATGGACATTGACATGAGACATGAGACATGCATACTTAACTTGTACTTTGGAAACGGAAGTTTGAGAGTTAAGGTATGCATATCATGTAATGTATAGGTATTGACATGAGACATACATTTAACTTGTGTTTTGAAAACATAACAATATTGTGCACAAGAGGATGTGTACTGGCATTTGGCCGCTCCGTCGTACGTGGAAAGAAGGATACCATATTCTACTCTGGGAGTAATGCCGCACAATACGGACTGTATTCTACTCTGGGAGTAATGTCACACAATACTAAGGTCACATATATCACTCTAGCCCAGTGATTCACTTTGGAGTGAGACCATATTTTACTCTAGGAGTAATGCCACACAATATGGGAGTAATGTTGAAGGGTGGTGGTTGAGATTTTGAAAAGATAATTTTTTTTAATTTAAGTCTTTTCCTTTATTTCATCTTCCGTTATGTTATTGAATTGATGAACGGGTTTCTTCAATGTCTTTTTCATGTTATCTGCTACATGTCGTAACCACTAGTTTTATTAAGTCATTTAGACTCACTGTTGTTTGTTAAATTCCTTTAGCAAAAGTTTAGAATGTACCTAGGAGAATTTACTAAGAGTTTGACTCGACTCATGAGGTCTTGATACTGAGCTGATAGTTAGGTCTAGGTCACTGAGAACCTAGACATCATTGTTGCGAGCGTCCATAGACCGATTGGTTCAGGATCTCCTGATTATATGAAGAGGAAGAGTAGAAGAGAATAAAATCAAGATCTTTGTAGATTGTACTTATGTAGTAGTTATTCTGCTATGTTTTGTAGACGTACATAGAAGGCAAAATTGTACTCTTTTGTGATACAAAGGTTAGAATGAAGGGTCTTAATGATATTTATTTCTTAGAATCCTATTGCTTTAACGATCCTCCCATCGTAATCTCAGTTTAATAGTGGCATCCATTACTATAAGACAGTGCTATAGGTTTTTACGGTTTGGGCTATTACAATGGTATTGTTCATTAAACACATCTTGTAACTCATCAATTGAAAAGCATTGAGTAAGTGAAGATTGTACCTCATCCTCACTTTCCTTTGCCATCAAGCAAAGGTTTACAACTTTCTCTTCATCACTTTCACTTTCACTCTCGTCTAATTCTCCCCATGTGGCTAATAAGGCTTTCTTCTTATCCTTGAAGTCTCTTGACTTCTTGTGTGGTTCCATGTTGGGGCATTCAAATTTGATGTGATAGAGCTTTTTACATCCAAAGAAATTTGTCTAATTCTTTTTGTTGTTATCTCCCTTGAAGTTGTTCTTCTTTGGGTATCTCTTATCTCCTTTTTTCTTTCGAGAGAATTTCTTGAAATTCTTCGTAAACAAGGCCATCTCTCTTCATCATCGAATGATTCTTCACTGCTCGAGTATGATGCTTTTAAGGCTATTCCTCTTTTGCCTTTTCCTTTAACTTTGTCTCATTTTCCTTGGTTCATCCTGTGGGTCATGAGAGATCCTATAAGCTCATCCAGAAACATTTTCATTAAATCTTTGCATCTTGGATAATTGTAACTCTCGATTTCCAAGTTCTAGGAAGACACCTAAAAATTTCTCTCACAATTTTCACATTAGTATAAACTTTACCAAGAGATTTAATTCATTTATAATATCTGTAAAGCAAGTAAACATGACAGATAGATTCATTAGATTTCGTCTTAAACAATTCATAACTATAGACAAGTATTCTAATTTTGTTTTCCATAACCTGATTTTTACCTTCATGAGTAACTAATAATTTTTCTCATATTTCCTTAGTAGTTTCACAACCAGAAACACGGTTAAATTATTAGCATCAAGAGCACAATATAAGACATTCATAGCTTTGAATTTAAAAATATAAGTTTGAGATCAGCATCATCCCAATCGTTTTCATCTTTATGCAAGTCATCTTGATCTTTAGGAAGTCTTAGATTGCGAGTAATAATTCTCCAAAGCTGAAAGTCCACGACTTAGATATAAATATTCATCCTTGCTTTCCAATAGTTGTAGCAAGTCTCATTGAACAAAGGAAGATGGTTAGTAGATTGACCTTCAGACAGCGAAGAGCTAATAAGAGTAGTCATTAGTAAGGATATTAAACCTCACTCTATACCAATTGTGAGTCTAAATAACAACCCAAGAGGGGGTGAATTGGGTTTCAATATGGTACTAGACTTTTTCAGTTAAAAATGCAGACCAAAAAAATACTTAAAGCAATAATAATCCAAGAACAATAAATGATAGCAATAATGTAAGAGAGATAAGGAAGGGAGATAACACAACAATTTTTAGGTGGTTCGGCCAAGACTTGCCTACGTCCACCCCCAAGGCTATTATCTTTCTTAGGCTTCTCCATTATAATCCAATAACGTTTACAACTTAGCTTCCGGATGCTAAGTAACCGTTACAAGAGTTTTCCTGAGCTCACTCTTCAACTCATACAACAAATCTCAAATCCTATGAGATTTCTTCGATCCTCAAGGGTAGGCCCAAGTGTATCCCACACTTATAGGTTTTTTCAAAAAATTTATGGTACAAATGATAAACAATAACTCTAAAAGTTAGATTAGCAAATACAAAGCTCAATAAAGGGCTAGAAGAGAAGATCAAAGAATGATGGCAGGAAGAATAGCAAGTAACAGCAGCAAGAGCAGATCTCTCGAGAAAATTAAAACTTTCTTCTTTACATTTCTAGGTCTTCAGTCTTAGGGGGTCCCAGGGGCTTTTTTGGAATGTTGGAGAGATGCCCTAAGTGCCATCGTCTCAAATATGCACTGAGTCATCTTTTTAAAAACACTTTCCCGAGACATGTGTCCACACATATATGCCTATGTGTCCACTCCTTCAAGTTTGGAAACAGCTTGCAGGTGCCTGTGGCATGTATCAACACTTCCTTCACCATGTGTCGACCATCTTCTCATGTGTCGAAATTGTGTTTTACATGTGTCGACACTATCAAGGTGGCTTGCTAGCAGCAGTACAATGTGTCGACACCATCTTGGATGTAGGAGGTTTTCGATGCTTTTATGATGTGCAATCCTTTCCATTTCAACAGGAGAACTCCTACAATTAAAAATATAATAATTTAAGTGCATGTCATGATGTTTAATACTTTTTTAGGGCTCAATAAACTTAAGAGAGAATAAATACAATTGAATACTCTTGATTGAATAGTGGATTGACAACCACGTATTCTAAAAATACTCCAAAGCTATTTTGTCATTAGCTATCATCAAAATCGAGTTAGATAACTCAAGGAGCAATCTTAGGCTAACAAAAAATAAATTAACTATACGTATTCCATCAATCAAGTATTTGCTATAAAATGTAGCAAAATAGCAATAGCTAAAAACTCTCTTCATTGCTCATTGTGTCCCTCTCACGACTGCCAAAACATGGAACATTGAAAATTAATATAACTTCCACATATTCTACAACACGGACTGAGTGGAGTGAACACTGAATGCGAAAGAAGTACTTCAGTCCAAACTTCCACTGAAGTATCTGGAGGACACGCTAGAATCTTATTATAAAAGCTGGAGGCCAGTGGATGCGTTATCATTGCAGGACAAAAACAGATGATAGTGAAAATGGTGTTCCGGATCATCTTCCTAATGTCTACACTGGAACCATTAGCACAAGCAGTGAAATTAGCAAAAGGCTCATGCCAAGGTCACTGTGGGAACGTTAGAATTCCATACCCTTTTGGAATGGGAGCCACTCATTGCTATATTCACGAATGGTTTGCTGTAGATTGCTAGGTTACTACGTCTTCTAGCTCCCGCAAGCCTTTATTGAGAGTGTCTGACTCTAAGGTGCTGGAAATTGAGTTAGATGGCACTATTCTCTTCCAATGTGGAATTTGAAAGAATAATGCCCTAAAAATCATTTATTTGCATAATAGTTATTTAGATGTCACTTGTTTATATTTGTTTATTGGGTAATATTTTGTGAAATATGACGTTACATAGATATTATTGCGTGACATTGTAGAAAAGTCATGCCAATGATTAATGAATCAAAGGCGGGAAGTATGACTCTTCGATTCCTTATTCACTTGATGTTTTGTTCAAACCAAGGTACATATTGATGTACAATAGGCCAACACTCGTTGTGCCACTATTTAATAGGATGATGGACTTCATCATTGAGATAGTGACCTTAAGCAAACGAGTGGGTGCAATGTAAGAGTACATGCATTGAATGAGATCAAATGTGAATACTTTCTGGAAATGATCACTGATGTTGAGAAGCTATTCAACACAATTAGTTTATTGTATCCTTAGATTTGAGAGGTTTATACAAATCTATTTATTATGTACTTGTGCTTTGACCAAGTTATTTGGTGATGATCTTTTTAGGTCAAAGATTCCAGATAACATTAGGTCTTGTACATAATAAATGAGTTTGTATAAATGCTCAATAAGAATCCATCAGTCTCTTGATTGGCAGTATATTCAATATATCTATATGGGTTGGACTAGAAAAAAATCCATTGGCCAATGGTATTTTGTGAATTGAGAGTTATATGAGTTAGGGACTTAATCGGTGATATGATTTTGGTCCTATTGGCTCATGTGGAATATAGTATGGTGGAAAGATAAATAAAGGAATAATTGTTAGCATAAGGGATTTCACAAATCAATCTCAAATACTCGGCGGTAAATTGTAATATGTTGATTGACATGATTACAATTAGTAGAAGCCTAACGATCTTACGCACCATCACAACTAGGGTTTTATATAAAAGGATATCTATAAGATAGTCTATCGTGAAATTAGAAAAATCATGTCACGGCTGTGAACATTGAAAGGAAGGAGATAGAACATTTAGGCTGCTCTATTTTGAAATCAAACGATTCAAAGTGTGAGATCAACAAAACCTGAAAATTATCGAAGATTGAAGATTCAATAGTAGTCAAGTTCATGATCTTTTTCAAGATCAAATAAGTATGATAATTTCTGTAGGCAAAATTTTATGATTTTCACCTTTTTAGAAATTTTTGTTGCTACGAACAATAAAATCTCAAAATTTTCACACAAATTTCAACACTTTTCACACAAATTTTAATATCATTTCACACAAACTCTAATATATTTTCATTTCAAAAAAATCCATGAAATATCTATCAATACTTTTTTCATGACCTCCAATACATTTTAATTAAAAGAAAAATTGTCAAATAATTTATCTCTACACTTTTTTTTCAGAACGCTCATAAATACCAATCACAAATCCAACATACTTAAATTTTTTCGTCAACTTTTCACAAGGCTCCATAAAAGTCAATCTCTCAAAAATTTCTCCATTTATAATGTTTAACTTTTCAAACACCAACCTAATCCACTTATTTTATGGAATATTCGTGGTTAAATAAGGATTTTTACGATTCTTGTGGTTTTACATTTGTGACCTCTTGGAGTCGCTGCATTATTAGTGGATTCCTTAGTTTATGGAAAATCCATGGTTATATCAGGATTTTTATGCTTTTTGTGGTTTTACATTTGTGACCCCTGGAGTCGCTACATTATTAATAGATTCCTCTTGAACTTTCAATTTGTATACATCTTAGAGTCCCAAGCAATGTGAACTCTTGTAATTGAGAGTTTATAAATAAAGTTTCTCATGTACTCTTATCCTTGCACCTTGGTATACAAATGTGCTCTATGGACTAGGCCTTCCCAAAGTGGATGTATGTCAATGGATTGAATCACCTAAATCTTGTGTCTCTGATTTTATACTAAATTATTTTCTCTTATATTTTTAATTTTGATAATACATATTTTCTCAAAATTAAAAGAAATATATCAAGTTACCTTTGTTAACTTTCAATTTTCATCAAATGTCAATACTTATTTTTGCATATCTCACATTGGGTTTTTTGTCATTCAATTGTCAAATATTGACGAATGTGCAGACCCTCCTAGTCTCAACACTTGTTCAAAGTAATGGTTTTATGGAAAGATAGGCTGCAAAAATACTAATGGGTCTTACGAATGCTACACGCTTAAGAACACCAAGATGATCAGGATCAAAGGCATCATCATAGGTACGTACATCTTCTTATTCTTATCGGTTGTTACTAATTGTTGTAGTTTGATTTTTATCCCCTTCACAATAATAATTAATGCTATGAATTTATGATTTAAATACCCAAAAATATTAATTTAAAGCGATTATTAGAGGGAGATTGTGCCAAGAAAATTTGGTCCATCTATCCTGCCATGGGCCTCGAAGCGATTCCTTGATTATATATGGCCTGCATAAAAAGATTGTATGAAGGAGACTTCCCCTGGGGTATTGCCTTCTAATGGTTAAGTCAGTTCCTCTATTTTTTTCTTAAAAATTCATATGACTCTCGAGAACATTTTCCTTTAATTAGAACTCTTACCTCTTCTTTATGAGCCTCCTTTTTGGTTAGGGGCTAACAAGTGGGTCTGACTGAAGAGACAATCCATGGGGAAATCAAGGCGGCATGAGGTGTGCAGAGGGAAAATCTTCATGGGGATCTTCATAGGCAGGGAAGATGGGCCACACTTGGAGTTTTCCCAACAACCGTCATTTTAGGGAAAATTTGCGTGTGGGACGGACTCTACTTACCTCCATTAGGCCTTTTGGGCTTGCTTCCTTCTTCTGACTCCCTTTAATATGGGCTTCCCATTTGTCCCCAAGGACTGATCTAGGCCAAATGGGCCTATTTATTCCTCGCCTATTAGTAGCCCCCATTCCTTCGTTCTCCATTAAGAGATCGAGGGAATGTCTATTGAGGCCTTGAGTTTGTTTTTGTTTACTTTGTATTCCACCTGGTAAGTTGTAGGGGATGTCATGTAACCAATAACCTTTTTGACTTCCAGTATGGTACCACATTTATTGGAAGCGACGGTTCACTGTGGCCATATGGGGAGAACAATTATCTGGTGCAGAGGAATATCTCTTTTTCCCTGAACGCTAGCCTAGCCTCTACAACTCTTGAGTGTGCTTTTAAGGATATAACTTTGTCGTTCGGAGAACTTCCAAACCATGCATTCTTCTTCACTTCCAGGAGGTTTACCTTTTGCCTCTTGGTTTCCCTTCTTCATCACAACATTTTCCCCCTTTCATTGGATTCTACCATGGTTAGGTGCATAAGTAAGGTGAGTAGGAGAAGGACTGAAGAACATCCCTTTCCTCTATTATGTCTCCGAGATGAACTGTTGGGCAATGTTTTCTCGCAAGTGGTGCAGGAAAAAGGTGTTGATGAGTTCTTTAAGTTCAGGTATGACGTCCTGAAGAACCGGTTGGATCCTTATTTTCGAAAGCTTGACATGCATTGAGAGAGGTTTAGTGACATTAACGTGTTTCGGGAAGATTGGGGCTACATATGTCTTCAATTGAAGTGGACGGAAGACCACCTGGTTTGGAGAATTATGAATAGTGACATCCATATTCCCGACAATTTGGTTCCTTATTCCCGACTTCCAGCCAGATATTTTTGATGACCGTCTTTGTTGCTCTTGTCAAGTAGTGAGGGTGTAAGAAATATGCCATAAAAATCATTATTCTAAATAATTGTTATTTAGATGCCATGTGTTTATATTTATTATATTGGGTAATATGTTGTAACATAAGATGTTACACGGTTATTATTAAGTGACATTGTAAAAAAGTCATGCTAATGATTAATGAATCAAAAGCAGAGAGTATGATTTTTCGGTTCCTTGTACACTTGATGTTTTGTTCTAGACCAAGGTACATATTTATGTACAATAGTCTACACTCGTTGTACCTTTATTAAATAGGATGATATACTCAGTCATCGAGGTGGTGACCTTAAGCAAACGAGTGGGTGTAATGTAAGAGTACATGCACTGAACAGGATCAAATATGAATACCTTCTGGAAGTGATCATTGATGTTGAGAAGGTATTCAGCACAATTGGTTTATTGTATCCTTAGACCTGAGAGGTTTATATGGATCTGTTTGTTGTGTACTTGTGTTTGACCGAGTCATTTGGTGATGATCTTTTAGGTCAAATATTCCAGACAACGTTGGGTCTTGTACATAATAAGTGGGTTTGTATAAATGCTCAATAAGGAATCCACCAGTCTCTTGTGAGATAGTATATTCAATATATCTGTATAGGGTTGGACTAGAAAAAGAATCCATTGGCCAAGGAATTTTGTGAAAATGTTTTTCGAAATTAATATATATATATATATTTATTTGTGAAATTGTTTTGGAAACAATTGAGTCCAACAAGTTACAGATTATGAATTGAGAATTATATGAGCTAGGGACTTAATCAATGATATATTCCGGTCCTATTGACTCATGTGGAATATAGTGTGGTGGAAGGATAAATAAACGAAAAATTGTTAGCAAAAAGGATTTCACAAATCAATCTCAAATTCTCGGGGGTGAATTGTAATATGTTGATGGACATGATTACAATTAGTAGAAGCCTAAAATTGGAATTAAAGAATATAAGGGAGTTAATGGAAAAAGAGTTTTTCCATGTGATCCTACGCCCGAGATCTGAGATCCCTAACGATCTCACGCACTATCACAGCTAGGGTTTTCATATATAAGGATAGCTATGAGATAGTCTACCTAATTGACTAATTGTTAGTTGAGAGTTGGCCATCATGACTCAGAAAAACCCTAAGATAGTTGTGAGTGGAGAGGAAGGAGGCAGAACACTTGGACTGCTATTGTGAAATTCTCAAATTGTGAGATCGATAAGAACCTGAAGATTATCGAAAGAATTCTAGGGATCAATCAAAAGATAATTGGTAAGTTAATTTTCCACAGTCAAATCAAGGTCCTACTATTAGAGCTGTGCGTGCCTAAT
>RXIC02000455.1:0-18508 GCA_003952965.2 Morella rubra | reverse complement strand
TAAGTGAAATTCTTTTTTATTGATGTGTTGGATGAAACTAAAATAGGAGATTCCAATATCTTGATTTTATAGTTTGTCCATTTATTTCTTTAGAAGAAATGAGGTGATGAGTGATGGGTATTGACTAAAATAGTATGCTGACCCATTCCAAAATTACATGTCATTTAAATGGTTTGCACTTAACTAAATAAACACGTACACTAAAATAGTGAATCATTGTGTTTATTTTGTGTTTAAAGGAAATCAAAAGCACGAATATTTACATCATTGTATGACATGAATGGATTCGTGAGATAGTTTTCTATTTATTTTACAAGTTATTGCATGGGTTACTAAAAAGGATCATGTACAAGAAGGTAAAAGCTCTAATACCTACTAGTGACACAAAATATAATTGTTATATTTCGGGTATTTTATTTGATTGATGTGTCATAGTGGGAGGTACCATTAGCTATTCGAAAACCGAAACTAGTGGATTTATATTATATATATATATAAATGTGAATTAATTTCTATGTTTTTGCAGATTTATTATGCGAAACCTAATACCCTGTGATGATTATGGACTAAGGCCAAGTTTTATGTTGAAAAATGAATCTTACTGAAAGGTATGCTTATCATTAAATTAAATTTAATGTATTGTCCATTAAATTGTTGGTATGTCTATTTAGGCATTATATCTCACTTTTGTAATAAGTTGCATGGTTTAAAGAAACCGAATATTAAGTGAAAAGGGGAAATTGTGCAGAATATGGAGATGACTGCAAGTATTGTAACGACTGCCATTAAAATTATTTATTTGAGTTTACAAAAGGAAAAACTTTGTTTTTGAAGACTATTTTATATGTGCTAGAAATTTCTAGAAATGTGATTTCAAGTTCAGTTTTTTAAATTAAAAAGTTTTTATTGATTCTAGCACTATTATTGATAGTCGTATTAAATTTTTTGAAAAGTTATAAACTCTGAATAATATTGAGAAAGATACTGATATTAGTTATGCAACTTTAAAAAGGAAAGGGATGTGAATTTCATTTGTGCGTGGCGTCTAACACTTAGTCATGATAATCTGGATATGATCCAATGATGACTGAGAAATATTTTTAAAGTAAAAGGAGTTAGAGCTACAGATTATTAGAGTTGGTGCACAAATGATGTATGTGGTGATTTTAACCACATAACCAAGGTTGGTTTTTCCTATTTATCACTTTTAGTGATGGTATTCTAGGTTTGGTTAACTGTACCTGATAAAATCACAAATCTGAATTTTTGAAAAGTTCAAAGAATTACATAGTAAAGTGGAAAAACCAACTGGAGATGAGTATCAAGATACTCAAATAATTAATAAGTTTTGAACTCATCTTGGAAAGTTGAAGCATCATATCTCAGTTAATTCCCTTGTTACATCATGGCACAACGATGTTGCAGAATGTGAAACAAAATTTATATGATATTGTTCAATGGGAGATAAGCATAGAATTATTACCTGCACTCTTTTGGGGTTTTACCCAAAAAGGTTCAATTGAATATTATTTGATAATTGTCAAGTGAACAATTAGTAATTATCAGCACGTAATATTTATTTTTTAAAGGAGTATAGCCTAAGTAGAGGCAACAAGCGTGACAGTTCTTGATGAAACAGTCAGCTGAGCCAATAAAAGGGGCAGATAGATCAATAGAAAAAAGTCACAATATTGACATACTGATGAGTCTGAAGAGTTAGAACTCAGAGCATTAGCTAGAAATCCAGTTTGATGAAATAAGCAAATTGTTTGATTTTTCACAAAACATAGAAACCTTGTATTGACAAGAAGTAAGTGGGAGTTTAATTTATTTTTCTGATTCTTTATGTTAGTGATATACTACTCTTGGAATGACGTCTGAGTGATGTCATAATCAAAGACCTTTGGAAGTGTTCTATATTCTTAGAACTAAGTTATTGATAACCGAGAAGAGAGGTCTTTGGGACTATATTGATGAGTATTGGCAATGGATGGTTTGCAGAATGCCAATGCAGAGTTTTACTCTTTAGGGATAATTTCATCTTTCCGAGTAGAGAGGGATAAGGCCAGATATTAATCAAGCAGTCAGTTTTATGAGTAGATATTGATTTAACAAAAGCTTTGAATACTGGACAGTGATTACGTATATTCTCAAGTTCTTGAGAAGAACTAGGTGCTAATGTTGGTGCTTAGAGTTGAGTATTTGCAGACTGTTCAGGGATGCACAAATTCAGATATTATTGCTAGTTTATCAATATTGAATTAGTGTATATGTAGTGGGTAAAGGTACAAGAGTTGGAGGAGTAAGCAGTTTAGAACTGATGACTCCACTGCTATAAGGTAGAATACATAGAAAAGACGTACATGGGTATGAGATACTTGTATGAATGTTTTTTAGTGCAAGTGGGAGATTGTAAGAATATGCCCTAAAAATCATTTACCTGAATGAATAGTTATTAGATGTTACATTATTAATATTTATTTATTGGGTAATATGATGTGACATAAGATGTTACATAGATATTATTGAGTAATATTCTAGAAAAATCATGCCAGTGGTTAATGAATTAAAAACGGAAAATATGACTCTTCGATTCGGTGTTCACTTGATATTTGGTTCTAGACCAAGGTACATATTGATGTACGATAAGTTTACACTTGTTGTGCCTCTATTTAATAGAATGATGGACTTCATCATTGAGGTAGTGACCTTAAGCAAACAAGTGGGTACAATGTAAGAGTACATGCACTGAAACGAGATCAAATATGAATACCTTCTGGAAGTGATACTGATGTTGAGAAGGTATTCAGTATAATTAGTTTATTGTATCCTTAGACATGAGAGGTTTATATGGATCTATTTATTGTGTTCTTGTGCTTTGACTGAGTCATTTGGTAATGATCTTCATAATCAAATATTCCAGATAATGTTAGGTCTTGTCATAATAAATGGATTTGTATAAATGCTCAATAAGGAATCCACCAATCTCTTAATGAGGCAGTATATTCAATATATCTGTATAGGGTTGGACTAGAAAAAGAATCCATTGGCCAATGGTATTTTGTGAAAATATTTTTCGAAATTATATATATACAATATATCTGTATAAGGTTGGACTAGAAAAAGAATCCATTGGCCAATGGTATTTTATGAAATATTTTTCGAAATTAATATATACAATATTTCTGTATAAGGTTGGACTAGAAAAAGAATCATTGGCCAATGGTATTTTATGAAATTTTTCAAAATTAATAATATATATATAATTGTTTTGGGAAACAATTAATAGTCCATTGATTACAGATTGAATTAAGAATTATATGAAGTTAGAGATTTAATGGTGATATGATTCGGGTCCTATTAACTCATGTGGAATATAATATGGTGAAAGGATAAATAAACAATAATTGTTAGCAAAAGGGATTTCACAAATCAATCTCAAATTTCGGGGTAAATTGTAATATGTTGATGGACATGATTACAATTAGTAGAAGCAAAATTCGGAATAAAAGAATATAAGGGAGTTAATGGAAAAGAGTTTTTTCATGTGATCATACGGCCAAGATCTGAGGTCCCTAATGATCCCACGCTATATCACAGCTAGGGTTCAGAAAAAGACTATAAGATATTTTTTTCTAGATAGTTGGTCATTTTTGACTTTGAGAAACTTTGTACGGCTGTGAGGTGTGGAAAGTAAGGAGGCAAAACATTTGGACTGCTCAGTTGTGAAATCAAAGACTCAATGTGTGAGATCAACAAGACTTGAAGATTATCGAAGATTGAAGATTCAATTGCAGACAAAGTTCAAGATCATTTGTCAGATCAAGTACGTATAATTTTTTGCAGGTAAACTTTCGCTTCCACGTCTCCACACCAAGCCTTCTATGGGCTGAAAACACTGTGATGCTCAAGTCTAAGAGCGACATAATTTTAGCAATCCTATTTGGCTTCCGCTTACCTTCTTTGTCCTTGATAGATATTAATATCTGCTCCATCATTAGAGAACCGAAATTGGGAAGATGGAGCCCTAGGCCATAAAATTAGTGCAAAGAAAAAAAAAAAGCTCTTTGACGAGAGAAAATATTTTGTCCATGATTTTCCCTAATATCTAATTGTAACTGATTGGTGCTCTGAGGAAACAGGGAACTCGTGAGTCATGAGCCTCTGAGGCATGAACAGAAGACAACCGTAAAGATTTACCACAAACATCATAAACCTTTAGACCAGTAATGCTCCACTTCAAAGTACCTTGTAGTCTTTTGAATCATTCATCAAGCTCCAAGGGCTTGAAGTATTTCCCATCTATGAGATAAGTCCCAATGGTCAAACGAACTGCCCAGACATCCTTTGGCTTTCTGGAAACAATTATGCACCCATTTTTGCAAGAATAATTAGTTTTTCATTTCTCAAATACTCTGATGCGAATGCATTCAGGGGAGAGAGAAAAGGAGTACCTTCCCACATCACCAGGCTTGACTAAGCAGAATTCACCCAGGCATGGAATCGAGGTTGCTGTCTTCATCATCTTGGGAGCCTCAATCACAATAACAGGCGACCCTATCTCAAGTTTTGAACTTCTTGCGGGCATCCCTGCCTCAAGTTGTAGGTCGTCTTTCGATTCATACTTTACTGTAACCACACTTGGACATCCACACCGATTGCTTGGGCGATTAAACTGTGAAGTTGAACTGCTACAAAGCTTGGAGCATGGAATTGTGGCAGTGGAAGAGAGAGATGATGTCATTAGCAGTGGATCTAATACTTGGCTATTTCAACTTTTTATACTGCTTCTACAAAAAGCTTTCACCATCCCACAAATTAGCTGAAAACTAATTGCCATGGTAATAAAGGATATATACTCGAGATTCAGAGCCAAGCCGTTTTGGATTATCATTTATTCCAAAAAATAAGCTAATAGAAAAGAATAAACATAATTTCTTTCCAATAAATTGAAATTCTTAAATCACTAGAGGATGACTTCGGTATGCTTCAATCACTTCTCTCGATTCCGTAGGGAACTGAGTATTGTATAATTTGAACAAACAGTCCCTAAAACAGAAGTCCTAAATCAAGAAAAGAGAAACCAGTGCCCTAAAGAATCGATAGAAGCCTCTGTTAAACGAAAATACATTTGAAGGTCACAAATATGGCTGAGTGTGTCAGTCACATGGAAACAAAGTAGAAGAGATGCAAAAACTCGAGTGAAATTAGTATAGTTAAACTTCACTGCACAATATTCAAGCAAAGGAAAAAGTGATGCAAAAAAGGAAGAAATTACATGCGGGCTGTGGCTGTGCGCTGGGCTGGCTTTTCTCGCAAAACTGCCGGCTTCTAAATCCCACCGAGAAGAGCCTCTCAGCTACTGGCTGTAGACGAGTACTTGAGGAAACGATAGGATAGGCTGGCTTTATTCAACGACCCTTGTCCCTGTCTCTGTCTCATGACCAATATATATATATATATATTTTTTGGTGTGTGTGGTTCTTGAGACCTGAGAGGCACAGTCGCTGAGACAACCAAGCTGGAGTAATGTAGCAAACAAAGGTTCATGTATTTCCACGTTTCTATTTTTTTCAAATATTTTACTCTTCTTCTCCAAATTAGCAAACAAATTTCTGAAATGATTTCTAATATGACAAGAAATCAATCACCGACTGAAATATCATCACTACAACAAAATTTGGTTATGTTTTCGTCCCAAAAAACTTAAATTCCATCCCAAAAATGTTTTTTGGATGGATTTTGTCCGTCGCTCCAACTGTCCCAATAAACCATTACAAAAGATTTTTTGAGACAGAAAATTTGTTTCGTCCAAAAAGTTTCTCTTTCAGGACAAATGGATTTCAATCCCAAAATAATTTTACTATTCAAACCCTTTAGAATGGGCATCAGAAGTAAATGTTCGAACGACTACCAACGTTTTCGTGAAACGTTCCAAAAGTCTTTGAACGATAAATTTAATTCTGTTTAATAACAAAAATAACCGTTCGAACAAAACTAATAATGTGACATTCGATGTTTTGGATATCATTCCAACATCGGAAAAGGAAACGTCTGTAATTGTTCTTAATGTGTTACAACCCTTCACTCCACAAACGTTCACACGGTTTCGGATGTTGCGACAATACACGTTCGAACACATTATGTATACACTCCAATGGGTAGCGCTAGGTCCATTAGATATCCAGATCCAGGTGTTTGGACAAACAAAAAATAAGCATCCGAACATTTAACAAATGGAAATGTTGAATCATTCTAATCTGATCGGACATCGAGAAGAACATTGTCGTCCAAACACTAAATTTAACATTAGAACAAATTTTTTTTTTTTTAATTAAAAAATCACTAGAAAATTATTAAAAAGAAATTAAATAGAAGCCTCTGTTAAACGATGTGAATCTCACTTGTATGTGGCGTCTAACACTTAGTCATGTAATCTGGATATGATCCAATGATGACTGAGAAATATTTTTAAAGTAAAAGGAGTAAGAGCTACAAGATTGTTAGAGTTGGTGCACAATTGATATATATGGTGATTTTAACCACATAACCAGAGGTTGGTTTTTCCTATTTTATCACTTTTAGTGATGAGTATTCTAGGTTTGGTTAACTGTACCTGATAAAATCACAAATCTGAATTTTTGAAAAGTTCAAGAAATTACATAGTAAAGTGGAAAAACCAACTGGAGATGAGTATCAAGATACTCAAATAATTAATAAGTTTGAACTCATCTTGGAGAAGGAAACATTATATCTCAGTTAATTCCCTTGTTACATCATGGCACAACGATGTTGCAGAGATGTGAAACAAAATTTTATATGATATTGTTCAATGGGAGATAAGCATAGAATTATTACCTGCACTCTTTTGGGGTTTTACCCAAAAAGGTTCATTGAATATTATTTGATAATTGTCAAGTGAACAATTAGTAATTATCAGCACGAATATTTATTTTTTAAAGGAGTATGGCCTAAGTAGAGGCAAAAGCATGACAGTTCTTGATGAAACAGTCAGCTGAGCCAATAAAAGGGGCAGATAAGATCAATAGAAAAAAGTCACAATATTGAACATACTGATGAGTCTGAAGACTTTAGAACTCAGAGCATTAGCTAGAAATCCAGTTTGATGAAATAAGCAAATTGTTTGATTTTTCACAAAACATGGATAAGCCTTGTATTGACAAGAAGTCAGTGGGAGTTTAATATTATTTTTTATTCTTTATGTTAGTAATATACTACTCAATTGGAATGACGTCTGAGTGATATCATTAATCAAAGACCTTTGGAAGTGTTCTATATTCTTAGAACTAAGTTATTGATAACCGAGAAGAGAGGTCTTTGGGACTATATTGATGAGTATTGGCAATGGATGGTTTGCAGAATGCCAATGCAGAGTTTTACTCTTTAGGGATAATTTCATCTTTCCGAGTAGAGAGGGATAAGGCCAGATATTAATCAATAGTCAGTTTTATGAGTAGATATTGATTTAACAAAAGCTTTGAATGCTGGACAGTGATTAGTATATTCTCAAGTTCTTGAGAAGAACTAGGTGCTAATGTTGGTGCTTAGAGTTGAGTATTTGCAGACTGTTCAGGGATGCACAAATTCAGATATTATTGATAGTTGATCAATATTGAATTAGTGTATATGTAGTGGGTAAAGGTACAAGAGTTGGAGGAGTAAGCAGTTTAGAACTGATGACTTCACTGCTATAAGGTAGAATACATAGAAAAGACGTACATGGGTATGAGATACTTGTATGAATGTTTTTTAGTGCAAGTGGGAGATTGTAAGAATAATGCCCTAAAAATCATTTACCTGAATAATAGTTATTTAGATGTCACATGTTTATATTTATTTATTGGGTAATATGATGTGACATAAGATGTTACATAGATATTATTGAGTAATATTCTAGAAAAATCATGCCAGTGGTTAATGAATTAAAAACGGAAAATATGACTCTTCGATTCGGTGTTCACTTGATATTTGTTCTAGACCAAGGTACATATTGATGTACAATAGGTCTACACTTGTTGTGCCTCTATTTAATAGGATGATGGACTTCGCCATTGAGGTAGTGACTTTAAGTAAACGAGTGGGTACAATGTAAGAGTACATGCACTGAACGTGATCAAATATGAATACCATCTGGAAGTGATAACTGATGTTGAGAAGGTATTCAGTATAATTAGTTTATTGTATCCTTAGACTGAGAGGTTTATATGGATCTATTTATTGTGTTCTTGTGCTTTGACCGAGTCATTTGGTAATGATCTTTCTAGATCAAAGATTCCAGATAACGTTACGTCTTGTTCATAATAAATGGATTTGTATAAATGCTCAATAAGGAATCCACCAATCTCTTAATGAGACAGTATATTCAATATATCTGTATAAAGTTGGACTAGAAAAAGAATCCATTGGCCAATGGTATTTTATGAAATATTTTTCGAAATTAATATATACAATATATCTGTATAAGGTTGGACTAGAAAAAGAATCCATTGGCCAATGGTATTTTATGAAATATTTTTCGAAATTAATATATACAATATTTCTGTATAAGGTTGGACTAGAAAAGAATCCATTGGCCAATGGTATTTTATGAAATGTTTTTCAAAATTAATATATATATATAATTTGTTTTGGGAACAATTAATAGTCCATTGAGTTACAGATTGTGAATTGAGAATTATATGAATTAGAGATTTAATTGGTGATATGATTCGGGTCCTATTAACTTATGTGGAATATAATATGGTGGAAGAATAAATAAACAAATAATTATTAGCAAAAGAGATTTCACAAATCAATCTCAAATACTTGGGGGTAAATTGTAATATGTTAATGGACATGATCACAATTAGTAAAAGCCTAAAATTCGGAATAAAAGAATATAAGGGAGTTAATGGAAAAAGAGTTTTTTCTTGTGATCATACGGCCAAGATCTAAGGTCCCTAATGATCCCACACTATATCACAGCTAGGGTTCAGAAAAAGACTATAAGATATTTTTTTCTAGATAGTTGGTCATTTTTGACTTTGAGAAACTTTGTTACGGCTGTGAGGTGTGGAAAGTAAGGAGGCAAAACATTTGGACTGCTCAGTTGTGAAATCAAAGACTCAATGTGTGAGATCAACAAGACTTGAAGATTATCGAAGATTGAAGATTCAATTGCAGACAAAGTTCAAGATCATTTGTCAGATCAAGTACGTATAATTTTTTGCAGGTAAACTTTCGCTTCCACGTCTCCACACCAAGCCTTCTATGGGCTGAAAACACTGTGATGCTCAAGTCTAAGAGCGACATAATTTTAGCAATCCTATTTGGCTTCCGCTTACCTTCTTTGTCCTTGATAGATATTAATATCTGCTCCATCATTAGAGAACCGAAATTGGGAAGATGGAGCCCTAGGCCATAAAATTAGTGCAAAGAAAAAAAAAAAGCTCTTTGACGAGAGAAAATATTTTGTCCATGATTTTCCCTAATATCTAATTGTAACTGATTGGTGCTCTGAGGAAACAGGGAACTCGTGAGTCATGAGCCTCTGAGGCATGAACAGAAGACAACCGTAGAGATTTACCAAAAATTAACATAATAAACCTTTAGACCAGTAATGCTCCACTTCAAAGTACCTTGTAGTCTTTTGAATCATTCATCAAGCTCCAAGGGCTTGAAGTATTTCCCATCTATGAGATAAGTCCCAATGGTCAAACGAACTGCCCAGACATCCTTTGGCTTTCTGGAAACAATTATGCACCCATTTTTGCAAGAATAATTAGTTTTTCATTTCTCAAATACTCTGATGCGAATGCATTCAGGGGAGAGAGAAAAGGAGTACCTTCCCACATCACCAGGCTTGATTAAGCCAGCCAGGTTGCTGTCTTTATCATCTTAGGAGCCTCAATGACAATAACAGGCGACCCTATCTCAAGTTTTGAACTTCTTGCGGGCATCCCTGCCTCAGGTTGTAGGTCGTCTTTCGATTCATACTTTACTGTAACCACACTTGGACATCCACACCGATTGCTTGGGCGATTAAACTGTGAAGTTGAACTGCTACAAAGCTTGGAGCATGGAATTGTGGCAGTGGAAGAGAGAGATGATGTCATTAGCAGTGGATCTAATACTTGGCTATTTCAACTTTTTATACTGCTTCTACAAAAAGCTTTCACCATCCCACAAATTAGCTGAAAACTAATTGCCATGGTAATAAAGGATATATACTCGAGATTCAGAGCCAAGCCGTTTTGGATTATCATTTATTCCAAAAAATAAGCTAATAGAAAAGAATAAACATAATTTCTTTCCAATAAATTGAAATTCTTAAATCACTAGAGGATGACTTCGGTATGCTTCAATCACTTCTCTCGATTCCGTAGGGAACTGAGTATTGTATAATTTGAACAAACAGTCCCTAAAACAGAAGTCCTAAATCAAGAAAAGAGAAACCAGTGCCCTAAAGAATCGATAGAAGCCTCTGTTAAACGAAAATACATTTGAAGGTCACAAATATGGCTGAGTGTGTCAGTCACATGGAAACAAAGTAGAAGAGATGCAAAAACTCGAGTGAAATTAGTATAGTTAAACTTCACTGCACAATATTCAAGCAAAGGAAAAAGTGATGCAAAAAAGGAAGAAATTACATGCGGGCTGTGGCTGTGCGCTGGGCTGGCTTTTCTCGCAAAACTGCCGGCTTCTAAATCCCACCGAGAAGAGCCTCTCAGCTACTGGCTGTAGACGAGTACTTGAGGAAACGATAGGATAGGCTGGCTTTATTCAACGACCCTTGTCCCTGGTCTCTGGTCTCATGACCAATATATATATATATATATATTTTTTGGTGTGTGTGGTTCTTGAAGACCTGAGAGGCACAGTCGCTGAGACAACCAAGCTGGAGTAATGTAGCAAACAAAGGTTCATGTATTTCCACGTTTCTATTTTTTTCAAATATTTTACTCTTCTTCTCCAAATTAGCAAACAAATTTCTGAAATGATTTCTAATATGACAAGAAATCAATCACCGACTGAAATATCATCACTACAACAAAATTTGGTTATGTTTTCCGTCCCAAAAAACTTAAATTCCATCCCAAAAATGTTTTTTGGATGGATTTTGTCCGTCGCTCCAACTGTCCCAATAAACCATTACAAAAGATTTTTTGAGACAGAAAATTTGTTTCGTCCAAAAAGTTTCTCTTTCAGGACAAATGGATTTCAATCCCAAAATAATTTTACTATTCAAACCCTTTAGAATGGGCATCAGAAGTAAATGTTCGAACGACTACCAACGTTTTCGTGAAACGTTCCAAAAGTCTTTGAACGATAAATTTAATTCTGTTTAATAACAAAAATAACCGTTCGAACAAAACTAATAATGTGACATTCGATGTTTTGGATATCATTCCAACATCGGAAAAGGAAACGTCTGTAATTGTTCTTAATGTGTTACAACCCTTCACTCCACAAACGTTCACACGGTTTCGGATGTTGCGACAATACACGTTCGAACACATTATGTATACACTCCAATGGGTAGCGCTAGGTCCATTAGATATCCAGATCCAGGTGTTTGGACAAACAAAAAATAAGCATCCGAACATTTAACAAATGGAAATGTTGAATCATTCTAATCTGATCGGACATCGAGAAGAACATTGTCGTCCAAACACTAAATTTAACATTAGAACAAATTTCTTTTTGTTTTTTTAATTAAAAAATCACTAGAAAATTATTGAAAAAGAAATTAAATAACAAATTTATTAACAAAATCTAATGTTAAATAATTAATCACAATATTTGAAAAATATAGAAACAATTAGAATATAATACGCAATAAAAACAAATAGTCCGTCTTGGTCATCTCAGTGAGTCTAATTGCTTCAAGAATTATTGCAACTCGCCGTGCATCCTTGTCTTCCCAAATCAGAAATTGTAATCAATATAATGCTTAAATAATTACAAAAAAAATCCCTAAAAAAATTGAGTAGAATAAAAACCATATATATATATATATATTGCTTACCTATACAATTACTTGATGTCCTTCTTAGTGAAGATGCTCCAATCCCCATCCTAGGAAAAGCTAAGGCCGCAAACATGGCATATGCAGGTGAAAGATTATATATAACATGCTTACACCATTTGGACGGATTGTTTTCATTCGAACACGTTCAAAATGTCTTTTTTTATTTTATAGGAAAATTAAAAATTCTGCATTCTGCACGACAAATCTAAATGAAAAGTACTGAGCCTCAAATAGTTTTGCATCACTATAACAATTTTTAAAATTCAGAGGAAACTAATGGAGAGAATAACAAAAGCTAATTCAATATTTTCCAAACGGTCATCTTTCATTGTATAGAAAGAAATAGAGAGCAATATTCTAGCCAGTAGGGCCACACTTCTAAAAAAATTTTGGCCACACATCAAATCTACAAAGCAGTTCTTAGAATACTCTAGTTTCGAAGGAGACAAATTTGATGCTACAATTATTTTGCTAAGAACTGCTTTCTAGGTTTGATGTGTGGCCAAAATATATTTAGAAATTCGGCCCTACTGACTAGAGTAATGCTCTCAATTTCTTTCCATACAATGAAAGATGATAGTTTGAAAATATTATATCAATTTTTGTTATTCTCTCCATTAGTTTACTCTAGATGTTAAATATTGTTATAGTGATGCAAAACTATCTGAGGCCCAACACCTTTCATTTAGATTTGTAGTGCATAATGTAAAACAATTAATTTTCCAAAAAAATTTTAGAAACGTTCGAATGAAAACAATATGTATGAACGATATAAAATCTTTTGTTCAAACTTAGGTGTCATCCCTGCAAATTTTAATATTTTAACAACATCGTTCGAATGGAACTTTTACAGAGTTCAAACACTGCACAAAAACAACAAAAATCACTGATCCAAAAACTCTTAATCAATCGCAAAAATATTTTTTTTTTACTCCTAAAACATGCATTCAACACCCCTAAATACATATGAAACTACCCATAAACATTTAAACATCATTTTTGCCCACAAATTCAAGCCACACCAATCTAAAATTTATACCTAAAAAACTAATAAATTCATTGATTAAATTGACAAAACTCACCTTCAAAGATAAGCAAGCTCCATCATTGAGTATTTTCATACAACAATAGACAAGAAACATAAGAAATGGTGTAATCAGTAAATTGGGTGAATTTTTGGTGTTTTGAGAGGTTGGGGTAAAATGGGGCTCAGTGTCTCGTTTGAGGTATTTGAGTTTGGGGAGGCTATTTGAGCACTCTCGATTGTGTTAGAACGGTACGCCAAAAATAGGTGGAAAGAATTTTGCACATATATATATGCTCGAACATGATTTTTGTACGTCTAAACGAGACTTTTTTTATTTGAACAACATCGTTAGTTTTCAAGTAACAATTTAATGGTTATTCAAACACTGTTCAAACCGTGTTTAGATAATGAAACAACGTCATTTCTTACTTTTTAACGTTTGAACGATACATTTTCTGTTCAAACGGTGTTCACCAAAACTTAAAAAATAATGTGATTATTACTAAAATGATATGTAATTAAATTACAAGCAAAATTTTATTAACTATAGATGTATTATAGCACGTGTAGGAGTATAGAAATCTTTTTATTACATAATTATATATAAGTATAATAAAAACAATAGTACGTTTATCTATGTAAGTATGATAGTACATGTGTAAGAGTGTTCAGTAATAAGTACTAATAGAGTATTAAAATTCTATTAGTACTTAATGATAAGTAAGTAATTACAAACATATGTATGTATCATAGTACATGTATTAAAACACACCACAATAAAAGAGAAACAATTGATAATGGAGAGTATAAGGATAGAAAGACGACACCGATATTTTTAAGTGGTTCAACCAATACTTGCCTACGTCCACCACAAGGCTATTGCCTAAGTAACCGTTACAAGCATTTTGCTAAGGTCACACTTCAACTCTTACAATAAATCTCACACTCACAAAAAGATTTCTTCTATCTCACGGGTAGACCCAAGTGATTCCCTACACTTAAATATTTTATAAAGGATCGATGAAAGAGGTAATAAAGAATAACTCTTAATGCGTGATGTGCAAATACATGGCACAATAATGAGTAAGAAGACAAGATTAGTGAATGAGAGCTTGAGTAGTGTTAGGTGACAACTGTAGCTTTCATGGGATCTGTGAAAACTTTCTTCTTCAAATTCTTTCTCTCTTTTTTTAGCCTAGGTCAAGAATGATGATGCAAGAGGTAGCTCTTGATTTATTTATATGCCATTTGTCTTGAATGGTCCCTAAGGGCTTTATTGTACCGTTGGAGAGGTGCCCTAGGTGTAATAATGACTCAAATAAGAGCTGACGTCATTTTGAAGGTTTCTACAACTCTACAACATGTGTTGACACCATCTTAAAGTTTGAAACTTGGCTCTCGGGGTTTGTGGCATGTGTCGACACTATCTTCACATGTGTCGACACCTTCAAATCAACTTTCTGGTGCTAGTGCAATATGTCGATACCATCAAATTGGTTTTCGGATGTCAGTGCAGTGTGTCGACACCATATTAATTATGTGTCAACCCTATCAAGGTTGGAGATGTTTTTCATCAACTTGATAGGGTCATTTTCATTCCAATTTATCTTGAAACCCTACAATAGACAATGTGAGCGTTTTAGGCTAGGCAATGGTGTTAATACATATTTAAGACCTTACAAAAAGTGAGAGAGTCTCAATCCTTTTGAAATTTACTTATGGAATAGTAGATTGATAATTAGTGATCTAAAATATCCCAAAGATACATAGAGTTTGTTATTATCAAAATCAAAATGGATTGCTCAAGGAACACCCTTGGGCTAACAAAATAAATTAGATAATCAAGCACAAATATTATAACATGTACAAATATAATTGTTCAAAATAAATATAAATAAATGAAAAAATAATATAAAAAAAATACTAGGACTTCTTCTTTAGCTTCACCACCAAGTCTCGTTCGACATCATCTGTCCTCTACACGATGTCTTCTAGGCCATCTTTTAGAGCCTGCTCCAGTGTCTACTACCTCAACTCAATTTGATTGAGTCTCTCGTCCATGGCTGTCAAACTAGGGATGGTAAGAGCGATGGCCTGCTTAAATGAGCTTACAATGCGGCAATCTTCATCCTCAAACATAGCTACTGGTGGCGTCTGAGAACAGGTTGCTCCAATGGAAGGCCTAGCCTGCTCCTTAACAGCTCGAGCTAGAACCTTGACCTGCGGTGAAGCAGCTGGACATTGTGACCATAATCCGTGTGTGAAGCTACGTCGAGTTGTCATGCTGTTGATATGGTCAAGATGCATCATGGTTGGCTCAGCATGACCACTACCCCAGCATCCAAAGTAAATTGGGTCAGCATCACACTGTACGGTAGTCGCTCTTTGGCCATCGACTAAGCATCAAACCGGATCATCTGGAACATCAATAGAGGGTGGTCGACTAGCTCCAGACGATCCAGAAAAACCACCATCAACATCACCTGTGCTCGGTGGGCGGTGCACTTAGTGTGATGGAGCCATGGGTAAATGTTGTGGGTTAAGATGAGATGTAGCATGTGTCAAAACTCAAGCAAATATTTCTGCGGCATTGATGACTGGATCAAATACTAATACTCTCCCGTCACTAGTTGAAATATCTCCTCAGCCGGCAATACCACAAAGGGCTCAATAGCAGCATAGATCCCTAGTCACCTCTGAATGCCCAAATACTAGAATAGGATGTTGGGGAAAACCTGATTTGAACTCCCCAGATGACAACCTACCACTCGTTTGTGTTAGTATCAACCTCTTGCAACGCTAAATAGAACTCCTAAACTAGAAGTGTGTATGGGTGGGCGGTCCAAGAGAGCACGCGCTCCCAGCTATGGTGGAAAAGGATCTGCTGGATGGTGCACCCTTAAAATTGTAGTTGTAGAAGTCTAGTGTAGAAATGAACCTCTCGACCACCAACTCGTGCCAAAACATAAGTGCTTGCCTCTCCTCTGTAGTCATAGCTTCATTTTGAGGAGCCTGTGAAGAAAAAGAAGAAGCAGTTGATCTGGAATGCTTCGAAATTTTTGCTTAATCTGCCCAAAAAGATGTAAAATGAAAAAACAACCGTTAGAACTTGTTTTAATAGCATTGAATGAAAAATACAACCGTTTGAACGGACATCGAATGTAAAATAATACAGTTTTTCAAATGGATAACGAAGCATCTAACGAAAAATTATAGAAACCACTGAACGGAGACATCGAACGGAAAATTGAAAACAGCGAACGGAACACTGTTCGAACAATATTATAAAAATCTTCGAACGATTTACTTAAACGTAACGTTTTAGGCAATCGTTTGATGCATTGTTAAAATGGTGCATTTCAGAAATTTCGTTCGAATGTCATAATCTACCTATTCAAACATTGTTACAAGAAAAAGAAAATGGCCGAGTTGACTTGGCCATTTTCAAACTCCCTAAAAAACTACATTTCTATGTAAAAACATTCCTAAACAATCCTAAACTAACTAAAAACATACACATTCAACAACAAAAATTTATTTTTCAAGATTCATAGCATATTCAAATCAAAATACATGAAAATAAAATCAAAGCATAAAAACTAAAAAAACCAAAGTTTAATGGGTTAAAATGCTTTAAAAAACGTACCAGTAGTGTATAGAGGTTAGGAAATATGAGTTGCACTGAGGAAATGTGGAAATGCGAGATTGAGAGAAAATATTGTGAGATTTTTTGAGTTTGTGAAAATGTGAGGAAATGAGGGTCGAGAGGGTGTAATAATCCAATGAACATTCGAACCCGTTTGAACGCTCACTAAAAAAATTATCAAAAACTGTTCGTTATTGAACAATTCATATTCCCAACATTCATCATTCGTGGGAACGATTTACTTATTAATGTTTGAAAGAGATTAAAAAATGACAAAATTGATGATGAAGGGATGTGCATTTTTTATGGTAAGTGAAAATAAAGTTCAAACGCGGTTTTTTGGGATGCGAACTAACGTCCCAAAAGATTACCCTTGTTCGAATGGTTATTTTTAAGAATGAACATGAACATTTGCATACAGAGATTTTCACTTTGGTTCGAATGGGAGTGGAAACTGGCGTTAGAGTGTGGTTTAATTCATTCGAACATGTAGAAAAACATGTCGATTTGTCCAAACAGGTATGTTGATGTTCAAATGGGAATATCGTGACAGACATATTTGTCCTAAAACTACTCTTTTTTTGGGACGAGAAGATTTCGTCCCAAAAAATTGGTCATTTTTTCTGTGACAGTGATTTTCCATCCTAAAAAATCATTTTTTTTTTGTTTTTTTGTGATGAACAATTCCGGCCTGAAAAAAAAAACTGTTGCAAAAAAAAAATAAAATCGGACAGTTTGAATTTTCGTCTCGAAAATAAAACTTGCCATTTTTTTGGAGAACAAAATTCAAATTCCATTCCAAAAAGTCAAATTTGTTGTAGTGGAGGAGTAGAATTAAGACTTTTTACCAATTAAATATATTATCTTCTTTAATTATAGGCTTAATTGCACCTAAGGCCCCTAAGGTATACGAAGGTTGCAAATGAGCCATTGAGTAACGTTTTCAACAAATAGACCCGTGAGGTAGAGTTTTAGTCAAATTGTGGCCGCTCTGTATATTTCCTGTCAGCCCCGTTAACGGTCATTGTTGTCAAGGCTTTAAAATCCAAGTCATAAAGAATTAGAAAGCGCCACCCATCGAATTAAAACATCAATGCCACATCTGCACCAGGTATCTGCAATGGAGAGAATGACATCGCCTCATTAAGTTGTTTTTCCTTTTTCAACTAGGCACGATGAGCTGGCAAAGACGTGGCGCAGATGTGACATAGATGTTTTAATTGGACAGGTGACACTTTTTAATTCGTTATGATGTGGATTTTAAAGCCTTGACAGTAATGACCATTAATGGGGCTGACAGAAAATGGATGGAGGGGCCTCGATTTGACTTAAACTCTACCTCATGGGTTTATTTGTTGAAAACGTTACCTTAGGGGCTCATTTGTAACCTTTGTATACCTCAGGGGCCTTAAGTGTAATTAAGCCTAAAAATACCCTATATATATATATATATATATATATATATATATATATAATCATTATTCAAAATATAAAACAAGTTATAAACTTGTTGGGGAAATTGTACAGAAATTAATATGAAATCCAGGCAATATACATTAATGCTTAACCACAATAACCGTATGAGTTTTCTACTCGTTTTTGGACTACTAACTTCAATTTATTACGGTTGGAAACAAGTTTTACAAGCCTCATTAATGTGATCCAAATAATTCCACACCATCCTATGAAATATTATACATATATTTATCTAATCAGTTCAATTGAATATAATCCCATGATCTGTTACACATGATATCTTCAGTTAATGGATGGTGAATATAATAACAAAAATAAACAAAAATTT
>RXIC02000454.1:0-79664 GCA_003952965.2 Morella rubra | reverse complement strand
TACAATCAAATTAGTTTCATTTGTGGGCTTTTGGCCTAGTTGTAGTGGGCCCACGTGGCCAGTTGAGTTATGGCCTTTAAGGCCTTTTGGAATCTGGCCCTTAGAGCCTTAAAAATTAATGCATTGGGCATGCATGCCCCTGCTAATTTTTACTGACTCTCTGATTGTACTGAGCACCTTGTAATCCCTCTTTTATAAAATGAATTCCACCATTGTTTGAAAAAAAAAAATAGATACTGCAAGGGATGCCTGCTTGTTTTTTTTTATCATCTAACTTCACATTCGTGGATGGCAAATCTTACCCGAAGTTGCCATCTTAAGACAAAAGTTCTGAATGAAAAAGATGCATGATCACTGCCTTGGGCTGAATTTTAAATGGACCACACAAGACCTCTTTGAATGGCCTTCGGCTCCATGCTTGTTTTGTTTTTATTTGGTTTGCTGCTTCCTGCAGAAGTAATGCACACAACACTCTTCTTTTGTGTTATGATTCTCACCAAGGAGCAGGGGCCATTCGGGAATATGGTGGCTTGGGTGTGAAAGGGGAAAGACATTCAGGACTTTGTGAGTTGATTTCACGCTGCGCAGTGTTGTTTGTTGTGTTTGGTGATTGACCGGGCTGGGTCATAGGTTGGGCTTGATTGCCCCTTAGTAGGCCTTATGTTAATTTTGGGCTGCCCAATTTCATGGGCTTATATTGCTTTTTGTTCGCTATTTGAGGGCCTCTTTCGCCAGCTCTAATGCCTTTATAAGTTCAGTTGTATGTCGTATGGAAGGGGCATCGAATGAATTAATACAATAAACAAATATTGGAGAGTGACTCTCTCGAATCAAGTCAGTTACGATTTCATCTATACTCAATTCATCATCCAAACAGTTTTTCCCACAATTCATCCATTCATACATTTTACATCTTTTGACCTTCAAACCAACGTGCACATAACATCTGGTATCAGAGCATTGATCCTTGCTATCTGATGGCAAAAGCCATAAGACTAGCTACGCTGGAAAAAGGGCTGGCCGGTCTTCAGCAACAACAAGAAAATCAGCAGAATGTGTTGGAAAGCATGGCCCAGCAACTGCTGCTCATTTCAGATACCCTGAAAAATTTAGCCAAATAGAAAGAGAAAACAATAGATGCAGATGGAGGTTTAGTGATTCATGCTGGGGAAGATGATGGAGGTTCGGGATCTCATGGGGCACCGCAAATTAAACCATTGAAGCTGGAATTTCCCAGGTTTGATGGGGAAAACCCAACAGCCTGGATCTATAAGGCAAACCAGTTCTACAACTATTATCAAACACCTAAGGGGCAGAAGCTTTTCTTGGCTTCTTTCCACATGGAGGGTGATGCCTTAACTTGGTTCCAGGATTCTGAGGAGGCAGGGTTTTTACAAGTTGGGAGGCCTTTACCAAGGCACTTTACACGCGATTTAGACCCATGGCTTATGACGATCCTATAGAAGACATGCATCGTCTAAGACAAACAGGTACTGTCCTAGAGTATAAATCTCAATTTGAAGTGATTTCCAATAGAATTATTGGGCTGTCTGAAAAAAATAAATTGAGTTGTTTCATTAGTGGGTTGAAAGATGAAATCCGATTCCAAGTGAAGTTACTAAGTCCTGCTACCTTGAATATTGCCTTTGGGTTGGCAAAAATTCAAGAGGAGAATATTATGATCGTTAGGAGGAGCCTAAGAACCGGGTATACAGAAGCCAAACAACCTTTTGCCCAAACCAACTGAAACACAAATCCACCATTGGGGGGAAACTAGAAATATACAGACCAGAAATCTACCAACAATCCATCTTGGGGAGGGAACAAAAAATACCAGACCACAAACTTTTCAATAAACCCAAATTTCCAATACAAAGACTCACACATGAGTAGATGAGAGAGAGAAGGGAGAAGGGCCTTTGCTATAATTTTGATGAAAAATGGAATTCAAAGCATCAATGCACGGGCAAAAGAATATTTATGCTAGAAAAAGCAGAGTGGGTATCAGAGGAGGAAGAGGAAGGATTGAATGAAATGTGTGTGCAGCAGGACATTGATGAGGAAAAGGAAGACATACCAGCCACATCTTTACATGCTATTGCTGGGACACCTAATCCTAGAACTATGAGACTGTTGGGAAGGATTGGAAAAAGTGAGGTAGTGATACTTGTGGATATAGGTAGTACCCACAATTTTCTTGATACCGCTATAGTAGTTGAAAACCACCTACCTCTACAACACGCTAAGAGGATAACAATTAGGGTGGCAAATGGGGAAGCAATGTTGTGTGAAGGGAAGTGTGACCAGATCTCATTTAGGGTACGAGGCAATAAGTTTTCTACTGATTTTTATGCATTGACACTTTGGGGGTGTGATGTAATTTTAGGAGTTTATTGGCTGAAAACCTTAGGACCCATTTTATGGGATTTCCTATATCTGAAAATGGCATTTGAATGGGAGAAGAGGAAAGTGGAGTTATGTGGATTATGTCCTCAGGAGTGGACTGTTCAAGAGGCCCAGAATTTTAGCAATACTTCTACTACTGAAAAACGGGGCCTAGTGCTCCAACTTCTATGCCAAATAGAATAAGCTGGAAAGTCAACAATACCAGCCCAGATTTCAGAATTATTAACGGAGTTTAGATCAGTATTTGGTGAGCCTAAAGGTCTTCCTCCACGTAGAAGCCATGACCATCAAATTGTACTAAAAGAAGGGGCAACACCCATGTGTGTGAGACCTTACCGTAACCCTTACTACCAAAAGGGAGAAATAGAGAAAATTGTCCGAGAGTTGCTGGAGTTAGGAGCTATTAGACATAGCCAATCCCCCTTCTCCTCCCCCGTGTTATTGGTAAGGAAAGCTGACGGTAGTTGGAGGATGTGCATTGATTATCAGGCTCTTAACAAAGAAACTATTAAAGACAAATTTCCTATCCCTATTGTGGATGAACTATTGGATGAATTGAATGGGGCCACGATTTTTTCAAAGCTGGACTTAAGGTCGGGGTACCACCAGATTCGAATGAAGCTTGCAGACATTCCTAAAACGGCTTTTCGAACTCATGATGACCATTATGAATTTCTGGTTATGCCCTTCGGGCTAACCAATGCCCCCTCTAATTTTCAGGGGCTGATGAATGACATATTCAGAGATTATTTGAGGAAGTTTGTATTAGTTTTTTTTTGTGACATTCTTGTTTATAGTACAGGACTGGAAGAGCATGTTCAGCACCTTAGAGTGGTTTTGGAGGTACTTAAATCACATCAATTTTTGGCAAAGTTGTCTAAGTGCCGCTTTGGTTATGAAGAAATTGACTACTTGGGTCATTTGATATCTGCCCAAGGGGTGAAGGCTGACCCTACTAAGATCGAAGCTATGATTAGATGGCCTATACCAAATAATATTAAGTCCTTGAGGGGTTTTCTTGGACTTACGAGGTATTATCAACAATTTATAAGGGGGTATGGGAAAATTGCAGCACCACTAACCTAGCTACTAAAGAAGAATTCTTTCAGCTGGTCAGCAGAGTCAACGATGGCTTTCCAACAGTTAAAGGACACTGTAACTACACCTCAGTTTTGACTCTACCTGATTTTGAAAACCTTTCACCATTAAGTGTGATGCGTGTGGAGTAGGGATTGGGGCTGTGCTCATGCAAGCCAACAAGCCCATTGCTTATTTTAGTCAAGCATTGAAGGGGAGACTTTTACAGCTTTCTACTTATGAGAAAGAGCTGTATGTATTAGTGTGTGCGGTGCAAAAATGGAGGCCTTATTTGGTTGGACAGATTTTTGAGATCAAAACTGATCAGCAAAGCCTCAAGTTTCTATTTGAGCAAAAAGTTGGAAATCCTATTCAGCAGAAATGACTCACTAAATTGTTGGGATATGATTTTACTATCTTGTATAAAAAAGGAAAGGATAATAGAGCAGTAGATGCTCTCTCCCGAAGGGATGAAGGGGAAAACACTCCCACATTAGCAGTGATAATAGTTCCACACTCTGCATGGTTGGAGGAATTGAGGAGGACTTATGCTACTGACCCTAATATGTGTGATATAATTTCAAGAGTGCAAGCTGGATTCCCTATTGGCAGCTTCGAGAGCGGTACCCACACCTTGTGGGCAAGGTTTTTGAAATGGGGGAGAATGTTATGATTCTCACCAAGAAGCAGGGGCCATTTGGGAATATGGTGGCTGGGGTGTGAAAAAGGAAAGACATTCGGGAGTTCGGGAAAGGGGAAACACATTCGGGAGTTTGGGAGTTCGGGAGTTTGATTTCACGCTGCGCAGTGTTGTTTGTTGTGTTTGGTGATTGACCGGGCCGGGTCATAGGTTGGGCTTGATTGCCCTGTAGTAGGCCTTATGTTAATTTTGGGCTGCCCAATTTCATGGGCTTATATTGCTTTTTGTTCGCTATTCGAGGGCCTCTTTGGCCAGCTCTAATGCCTGTATAAGTTCAATTGTATGTCGTATGGAAGGGGCATCGAATGAATTAATACAGTAAACAAATATTGGAGAGTGACTCTCTCGAATCAAGTCAATTACAATTTCATCTCTACTCAATTCATCATTCAAACACTTTTTCCCACAATTCATCCATTCATACATTTTACATCTTTTGACCTTGAAACCAACGGGCACATAACATTTTGCCACTCGCGTATCTCTAACATGAACATACATTTTCCTTTCTCATTCCTTTTGACTTCAGAGTCTTGAAATGTACATGAACAAGATTAATTGTCATATGTGAACTTGCAGACTGCTTGTGTCCAACCTGTAGGTTAGAAGAAAACACGATGCAACAACATGCATGCACATCAGTTATATTTTCTACTTTTCCAAACCTATATGAATTATAACGTGCTAGATTAGAGTTTCTTTGTAGATCAATTTCTTTCTTAGTAATTTATAACGTGCATGCTAGATTAGTGTTCTCAAGACCAACAAAAACCAGACATTCTGTAGTCTGCATTCACTACTATTCCCTAATAATATGTACATGTTAATGGCTATAGAAAACAGGTAGAAAGAGAAAATAATGACCAACAGATTATGCTACACTGATGGTATACTTCACTCTTACTGAAGGAAGAATTGTGTAGAGGAAATAACCTGTAGATTGATATCTTGCAAGCATTGAGAGCTTGACACTTCCAATACTTGTTGGATGCATAAATTATCTCGACTAGCACACCAAGTTATATTAATCTACATCACCGTTACTATATATACTCCCTCCAATCTCCATACAAATTAAATAGTTTGTCCACTAAAAAAAGTCATCGTTTTATGAAGACATCTTAATTTAGTTCATTGTCTTCGAGATAAAAAGTTTCTAGCTTACATTATCACCCTCTTTTAAACACACACTTGAATAAAAGCAAATGGTAGAGGATCTTATTTATTAGAGATATATACTATCATAATCAAATCTTGTGTATTTGATATGATATTATCGCTATCACGATATTAAAGATTTGAGATTAAATGTGATCATCATCATCAAGATTCAAGTTTAAAAGTATGAATCTTTCCCTATCATGCTTTGTATGTCTCTAAATAGAGACCTTCAACTTGTAATCAATATGCACTCATAATATAAAATACAGCTATATAGGGCTTTTATAGTGGAAGTAAGTATTTTAGACCAAACCACTTAAATCTCTATTTCTCTTTACTCTTTCTCCTCTATCCATTATATTTCAATTATGCACAGTTTATCTTTTCTTTCAATATTGACTTCAAATGATCATTTGGATTGTAATTCGGGATATCACTCAGAAATATATCTTCCCTTTAATTCAAAGGATTGTTGTTTGGGACAATATGAATGCCAAGCTACATTATATTCCTATGTTGCGTTGGCAAGTTGAATCTGTAATAAGCAGCTATATTTTTTTTGTTAAGAAAAAAGAGGATGGTATCTCCAAATTCTATTCAAAACACTCACTTAAGGTGGAGGACAACTGTGGTTACAAAATCAAACCCTTACAAAAACTAAAAAATCAACCAATAAATAAAAAATCAACCAAGAGAAAAAATAGCAACAAAATAAAACGACAAAACACCGAAGGGAAAAGAAATTTCACATGTCCCAAACTCAAGACCATCTAGGTAACACCATAATTCTCCTTGTAAGAATTTCGTGATTGTCATTGACAGTGGAAATTTGCTAGAACATCGAGATCCATGTCACTTGGTTGTGGCTACTTATTGGATCTCTTAGACCTCTTATAAATTTCATAGAGGACCCATTATTTTTGAGACATTGCACATGCTAACTATTGATTCCACATTTTGCATATCTATTAAAATTTTTAGATCAATTTTGACGGAAATTAAATTTTTAACCTATAAACTTACAATTTTATCTTTATAAAAATGTTATCATAGAAAAAGTTATGCAAATAAATTTGTTATTTAATGTGGCAAAAAATCACTATATGTTCAAATTGACATAACATTTTAACAGAAAAGGCAAAGTATATGAAATCAGTCGTTGATGGGTAAAATGTGATAAAAATAATATTTTAAGGTGCAAATAACCTTTATAATTAGAGGGCGTAAAATATATTTATCTCGAATCTACCTTATTGTAATAGCTTAAGCTTTTAAAAAAAAGGGTCTTAAATTTTCTTTTGCCAAGATGTCGATTTAGTTTATCAACTTCATCTCGTGAGCTAAGACTAGGCCGAAAAAAGAAATACAAAAAAGAGTTATGACTAATCGAATGTGGGAAATTTTAGACTTTAAGATTGAACCAATAGGATAGCTACCCTGCAAGTTAATAAACCAGATGTGGATGTACACTTATTTGGTCAATCGTTCATATGTGCAGTAAATCACTCACCTTGTGGGGGCGTGACTCGAATGATCTATTCCAATTCTTATTCTAGTACTCATCGGAATTCAATATTTGGTTCCGATTCAATTTCAAGGAATTTTACGAAATTTCTGGAATCGGAAACCAAAAATTCTGGTTTCCTTACGTGGGCTTTTTTAGCTAGATTTTTTTGGGGCAAAAAATTTTGGTTTCATTATGTAGGCTTTTTTAGTGGATAAATTACGGAAGATCCTCATTAGAAAAAGAAATACCCAACTGCCTAATTGGGTGCATCTTAATTCAGGACAAGTGTCTCCTCGTATTAAAAAAGTAAAATGGAAAAAGAGTAGAGCACAGGCTAAAGCGCAGCGACCAAGGAAGACAGGTTGGCGCAAATCTCAAATACACCAGGTACTACAAACACAATATTGAAGCGAGGTTTTTTCTGCTCAGGAGCACTCGAGTGTTACATTCTTCGGTTCTGTAAGCCTTAGGTATGATCTTCTCTTGAATGGTTATTACTCGATTTTTTTTCTTCCCCGTGTTTGCCCTCTAGAGAAATTTTGATGGGACTACACGGAGATTATTTCGATGCTTTTTGAAACTGGATCAAGCTATACTAACATAGTGTTTGGCTTAACAAAATTTTAATAAAATTTTACTTTTACTTTTACTTTTATCACTCATTCAACAATTCCAATACACTTCTTTTTTAACACCAACATAAAATTTTAACAAAATTTTACTAAAATTTATATCCAAACGCTATGTAAAATTGTTATAATTTTCCTTTCAAGTATTTGGTCGTTGTTTATGTAATGTCTCGAATTATCTGTTTTTGATTACCATCCAAAAGTCAATTATAAATACTTGTGTCAGTGTGGTCCTATATCGTTACTTGAGTAAGAGAATAGGAATTGAATTCTATCTTTTATCTTTATGAAGGCAAGCGTTTCTTAATCACATCAGAAAATCGGAGTCCCACAAATTCGTTCTTAGGTTCCTTGTGAACTCAAATGGTGCAAATAAAGGTCGCAATGGATAATGGGTTAGACTGTGGCTTCCCTTATTCCATGGTGGACCCCAAATGAATACGGCTTGTGATCCTTAATTGAGTTTTTAGTGTACTCATATTGTGTAAAGCTTCAAATGTTTGAATGTGACTTAGGGTCAAGGCTGCTTGAGTTGTAGCGGCTATGTAGTCTTTGTACCCCTCAAGATACAAATCCCGTCGCTAGGAGCGGCAGTCCAATACGACATGACCCCTGATGATAATATGGGACAATCAAAACGCTTTTCTTCTTCATTTTTCCTGCCTCCCTTTTTGACACTTTGAGGTTTTATTTCTTTCATACAAGTTTCAATATAGTTATTTCATTATCATACTTGTAGCATTTATGCACTATTTTAAATTCGTAACTGTGGAAGGTACTTGAACCCCCCTCCCTCTCCACCAGTTCCTAAAAGGAAATGCATTTTATCCTTGTGATAGCAATAGTCTGAGTCCTTTTGATAGCAGTAGTCCACGGAAAGAATCAGCCACAAGCTCCATATTAGTGTTTCCTTTGTGGGTATCGCATGAACTAACCATTTGGGCATGTGGATCTTCAATAGAAAACTGTAACAGTTCTGAGATGCAACTTCAAAATTTTCAGGGGAAACTTAGTGAAATATATGTTCTTAGCATTTGGAAGTTGTGGATATAGATGATAGAGTATGATTGATCTATTTGTTAGTAATAATTGACATTTTGTTTAGACGTTCTTAAAAACTTACTCCCTAATTAATTGCCCTTTATTTAATTGATAATGGGTTGTTTGTCTTGGTCTTTTCTATGTAGATAATAAATTTCTGAGGTTAAGTTGCTATCGAAGCACCATTGGTTCAATTTTCAGATTCAACTTTTTTGGATCATCTTCCGTTGAGAATTCTTACAAGCAGGGGATTCCAAGAGGTCCAAGAAGCATGTGCATGCCAGAAGAGAGTATTTGTGATACACATAAGTGGTATTTCAGAAGAAAAGAAATTGAAGATCATTCCCCATCAAGGAAGGGTGAAATTGCCTTCGAGTTTGAGTCACATTTACGGGAATCATATTACAAATTTATTCAAAGGCTTGGCGAGAAGCTTAAAGTGTAAGTTTATGTTTTCATTCATAATAGCAAAAACTAGATATGTGAGGTATCTGTTACTACAAGACTTAGTTGGGTGGGATGATTTATTGAATTTCACAAGGGATGGTGTTTGATGATGGTGATGTGGTGTTTGCATTTCAAGCCTCAAGTGAAAATAGCAAGTGGAATAATGTTATGCTACCGTTTCTATATCCGCCAGTCTCATGCTAAGAATGATTGGCAGGTAGACATTGGTGATGCTTTCTAATTTCTTATCACATAAAAGCTCTAATCTATGTTTTTGGGATGAACAATATTGGATTATATGATCTATACTTGAATGTGCCCATTTAAGAAATGATTGAAATCCATCAAAGATAAGATTTTCAACTATTCGAATAGAGAGAGGGATTCAAATGCTATGGAGATAATGCCCCCATTCCCCTGTTTATCTCATCATTTTCCTAATACAAAAAGACTTAAAGAATGCTTTTCACTTTGCCTGGAATTGAATCTATAGGTGTCATAGGGGAGGATGGATGAGAAAAGTGAGGAATTTTAATTATTGCTTTCCCCTTCTGCTGTTAATGGTCCTTCTGCTGTAGTTTGTACTTGCATATCTTATTTATGTAGATTGTTATACCACTATAGTTGCAAGGTGAGATGAATTGTATCATATTCGGAAGAGTTTATAATCAAGAGCCAAGCAAAATGTGTTGAATCCTTTTAATATGTTGGTGCCATTTGACAGCCAATTGGAACTGCAAACTTGATTCTTGGGTGCAAAATAAGGGAGAAACCACTCTTCTTGAAGAATGTTGTTCCCCTGGCTTATGAGATGATGTACGAGTGGGATCCTTTAGCCCCGCAACGAATAAGAAAAGAACATCTAAGTAGAGGTTCCCATGATCACTTATGACTTTCTATGGTTTCCAAGATCATAGGTCCTGATTCACCTGTTAATGCTTGCAGAACGTTTATGATAAACAGAAAGACTTAATCTTAACTGGGGAGAGTCTTTTGTTGTCAATCATCGCTTTTAATTTCGACATTCAACTTCTGTACAAGCCCCTTGTTGAAGCACTGAAGAAATTGGTGCTTTCTGACTTTGCTAAAGTGGCATGGAATTTTGTGAATGATTTGTAAGACCATCTATTCTCATTAAAGTTCTTTGTACATGGCCTTGCATAGATGTAAATTTGCTTTTATATATTAAAATGTCTCCTTTAAATGGAGAATGTAGGCTTCGGACAACATTGTACCTGCAGTAAAAAAACTCATTATATTGCCGCTGGTTCAGCCTTTTTGGCTGCCACTGTTCTAAAAAATCTAGATTTGCTTACAAAGATGAAAGAGTTTTGGTGGCTGGAGTTTGAAGTTTCACCAAAACAATTAAAAGGTTAGCTATGATATATCTACATACAATGTCTTGTCCTTTATTATCATGATTTATAACATGTGGATTGAAGTCAACAACATTTTAGTCCTTCCATTTAATTAGAACATAGGAGACATCTTCAACTAAAACTAGGAGGCTGTGAATAAGAAGTTTGGTCGTTGCCCAAGTGTGTTTGTGTTTCCCCTTCTATTTTCTGATATTTTTTGTTTGTGTGTTTGTATTTATCTTGAAGTATGGATGATATCGTTTGCTTTTCATCGCTTTATCCTGTATACTTGGTGCTTGAATTGAGTTGGATTGTGGTGACTGTGTGTTCAAAATTCCACCTCCCTGGTCATACTGATAGTTGGATTTGTGTTGTTTTTCTGAATCCTTATTTTTGGAATTTTATGAGTTTTTTCAGAGGTTATCTAGCACATGATGCTCAAGTTGTTAAAGAAAGATGAAAAACAAGCACCATCAACTGCATATGGAAGGGTCATTGTATCTAAATCTCTAGTTCAAAAGGCAGTGGTTAATGACCTCAAACATGCATTTCTAGTGGATCATCCGTGGATTATGATTATAGCCATAGAACCTTGATGGAGGCTTGTGATGCCCTTCACTTTTTATGGTGTATGCATGATGTTTATTATAAATAGTTTCCGAAAATATGCACTTTGAGTTTAGTTTTGATTTCCTAAACTTCTAAATTCATTAGCACTTATATTTACATTTTTGCTACAGTAAATTCCTTATGTGATCTCTTCCTTTAATTTTTATGTTCTTGCATTATTTCAATTACTTTCCTATGTTTAAATTATTGCTATGAGTTTTGTTCTCTTAAGATTTATTTGGCTACTTCATCTTTCTTGATTTTAAATTCTTGTTTGACATCTTTATTCCTTACTTATAGTAGTATTCCTTAATTATAGTCATTCGAATGTTGCATAATACATTTAAATTTATTTTTTAATGCAATTGCTTTTATTGCACCTAATTATTATTTTTACAAATTTAAACATATAAGGGGCTTATGTCTCATGGCCGGCCAACTAAGTGTAGATTCTTCCAAATTTTATCTTGTTGGCCATGTGTCAATAACACTTGTCCCTAGAAGTTAAAATGCAATTAATGGTATTAATGCTTTGTCTCTATACTCATTATGTCCCCATAAATATAGCCTACTCCTAATTAATGAGTTAGAATAAAGACAAAACATGAAATGTAGTAAAAGAGAGCAAGGAACTCACGGCAAGCATTTTGCCGTGAGAGAAGAGAGTGAATGCTGTGAGACAAGAGAGGAAAAAGGGAGAAGAGAAGAGAGAAAAGAGAGAAGAAAGAAGAGAAGAAAAGGGAGAAAAAAAAAAGAGAAAAGGAAGGAAAAGCTACCAAATAGAGGTAAGGGCTAGAAAATGCATGAAGGTTGTGGGTTGTGTGTCTTTTAAATGATTTAATGATGTTTTAATGATGTTTTATTGCAATAACAGTTACTTCTCTTAGAATTTTCACAAGATGCTGTGTATCTTTAAATTGTTGTTGTTTCATTGCAACAAACGTTAACTTCTCTAGGAATTTTTCATAAGATTTTTAAGATTCATTGCTTGCATATTAGATTGCTTGAGTTTATGGTGATTTTCACATGCTTGTATTGTAAATTTCTTCATGGAAAGGCACTGATGTAAACCGAGTATAGAAGGCTGAATTTTATGGTTGAAATGGCCAGATCAATGGTTAAAGAATGAAGCCAAGTGGGCTTGAGATGAGATTGTAAAGCAATATGGCCATACATGTATATTTGAATGGTTTTTGAAGAAGGTTTTGAAGTTGCATGTGATTTTGTTGTTAATCTATACATAAATGCTTGCTGTAATTATGTTATTTTAGTTATGATGATTTAAGTTCATTAGATCTAAGATTTTTAGCATGAAAATGTCACAAGCATAGTGAAAAATGTGAGTTTTAGAGTGAAAACCCTTGCTGTCCAAAACGTCTCCATGAAATCCTTGGAGTTTTTGCATGAAAATTGGTGGACAAGTATTATATGGTCATAGTAGGTCCAGTAAAAATTTCAGCTCAATCGGAGGTCGGAAAAGGTTGAAAATGCCCCTGGAGGTCTCTAAGGGCAGTTTTCATTTCACACAAAACGTTAGGGTAAAAAGGTCCGAACGGGAAAATAAATTTATGGCTGTGTAGAGCATGAAAAATAGATGGGGAAGCCCAAATTTGAGTCCAAATGAGTAGAATAGGGGCTCAAATCACAAAGCCCGTTTAGCGGCCTAAATGGACTTTAGGCCGTTAACCCTAAACAAGCCCAAAACACTTTGAAACTTTAGGGATAGGCCCAGTAGGGCCTAAGGAGGCTCCAAGAAGCCTTCATTTGAAGATTAGGGCAGATTTAACATTTAATTATAAATTCCATGTTTAATTCTTTAATTAGTAATATAAAGGAATAAAGTTTATTAATTCTTTATTTAAGGAAAAAGTCTAATAATTTGAACCCATATGACATAGAAACTGAATGAGTATTTTCTGAAATTTGCATTTTTAAGTCATATTATGGGACGTTTGAGATGTGTACATTGCACATGAATGATATTCATGCATTAATTGCATTAAAATCATGAGAGGGAAACAAATGTGAGGAACCCCAAGCCTGCGAGGTGATTCCCGAAGAAAGAGTGACAGTATTGGGCACATGAGGAGAGTGCAACCCACCACTACAGGGAGTGGGTGGGCTCCTTCTGGATGCTATGATGTCGTTTTTAAAGGTCTTGGTGTAGGTGGCACGGGACAGTCCCATGAGGAGAGGACGCACAACCCGACTCTGGGGGTGAACAGAGCAGACACCGGGAATACCTCAGGGAACCATATGATGAGCGAATGCATTTCAATTGCATTGCATGCATTCTCTATACTATTTCTATGACTTGTATGACTTGAAATTATTGCACTGGTACTATTTATTCCAAAGCATGAATTATACTTGTATGAGCATGCCCCCTCCCCGACCTTATTGAGTCAGTAGGACTCACCCTTTTTATTGCATGTGTGCTTGCTTTTCTTCTTTGAGCAGGAAGATGTACTATTACGAGATTGATACCTATCTTGATGCGGGACTGTATGTGGTAGTCCTGAAGGTCCGTGTTTGGATCTTTGAGGATTTCCAAGTCATAGTGGAGCACGAGCCCCACTGGTTCGTAAAGGATTTCCTAACCCCGGCATAGTTGACCTCAGTTGGGTGGGAGCTCCACCCGAACCGACTATTCCCTTTTCGTTTCCCCCAGCCCGCCAGCAGAGGGACCCACCGAGCATGTCGGTCGACTGTGTTATTGACCTCACCTTAGACACTTAAGATGAGGATTATGGGTTGGGGTTTTGTTATGACATCTCTCTAGTTAGTTATTTCCTTTTCTTTTGTCAGCAGTGTTTCAACTGTTTTTATCCTTGAAAACATACGCTATACATTATAAATTTAGGTTATACTTTTGTAGTCCTCTTGAAGGACCCTCTTTTGTACTAAACAGTGTTCATTATAAGAAAATGATGTATTTCTTCATGTTATTTCAATTTCACCTTTTTATCAAATTCCTTCAATTTTGTTGTATTAATCTCTTTCCTAATTAAAGTACAATTTATTCCGACTTAATATTTTGGTACGATTTCACCTCTTTCGTTCAAGCTTCTAAATCGATTTTTGATCTTCTAATTTTAATGACTCTTCTTTTAACTAATACTGTTTTAAAACAAGTCTTCCACTAAGTAAATTCGAGGGCAATGAGCGATCCTAAGAGTTTTTATCGTGCTGTAATCCCCGAATTTTGTGCATGCGATTACTACGCGAGCCGAGGGGATAAGTACCAGCACGAGGCGTGACAAGGCTAGAGGCGTAAAGTCTAATAACAGCCAGAATCTGGAACGAGGTGACCACTGTCTTACTGTGATAGTGGCAGTCTTTCTTCTGTTGCTGAGGATGGTGATAGTCAGGTCAAGCCAAAAACTGTGGAATATGATAAGAAGTTAGGCTACAAGATTTTTCCTAGGCAAAATGATTATAACAAGATTAATGTTAACCGAATCAGAGAGACATTGAAAAGGAAGAGATACAATGCGGCTATAAGTGTGAAGCATGTAGACTCCATAAATGCCGAAATGGATAGTGAGGCTTGGATAGAGATAGAGCTGGAAAATCGAATAGAGCTGGAATACTCCTCTTTAGCGAAGAAACAAAGGAAAGACGTTGTAAGCTTTTGAACTTGAATTGGAGTGTCGTGCCACTACTTGCATCTTGCTCAGTATTTTGCATGTGTGAGGTGTCTGCTGGCAGAGAAAGAGGTGTTGACACATATTGTGAATCATTTCATACAGTGGTCATCCGATTCCAGTATATTCACAACCAGTATATTAGAGTTATTGTCATCTATCCTCGTAGATTACTAGAGATAACTAACTTACAATTCAATAATTCATGAAGGTTAGCAGCTGTATCTTGTGTAGATTAGGTTTTTTTGTGTAAACGGCTATGTCATTTCTAGTGATTGGAATTTTCTCAAGAGGATTATTCTTTATCATCTTCTAAATGCCCATTCTCAACGTCATATGGAATTGCAGAGGACGTTGCTTTTAGTCAGAGAATAAATGCTCTATGCATGATGTATATCATCAACAAAGCTGTTGGTGTTGCTAATTTGTATATCACTGACAATTGTACGAGGTGATATGTGTTACAATTACAAATGTTTGAATGTTTTGATTTTGGATCAGTAAAGCCCTCTTGCATGAGATAATTCGATATGTGCTTACCTTACGAAGTATAAAGAAGAATTAGTTTAAACAAAAAGAAAATATTCTTAAAAGCGAAAGCTCAATTAATTTTCAACATTCACCATTACTCAATGGTGTATGTCTCCCTCTCTCGTAACATACCAATTTCTTAATATTGAAGGCATTTTTAGTAAATATAGTCATGAATATTCGAAACATATGATTTATTGAACATAAGCTAAAACAAAGGTTGTTGATACATCTAAGTAACATCACTAATTGCTTAGAAAAAAAAAGCAACGTCACTAATTGGAGATTAAAATCTCTTAACCTGTTACTGCTCCATGTTATGATACACCCTTCCCCCGCTCCCTGAAAAAAAAGAAAGAAGACAATAGTGAACATTAAACACCCACAAACGAGAAGATATTAACAAAGCACAACAATAAATGATGACATTTTTGGAAGACAAGTTTTTCAAAAAAAAAAAAAAAAATATTCCTCTATTACTTCCACTCACCTTTCTCTACGCTACAGTTGTCTCACACTGAAAGTCCTCATTAACCATTCACTTTTCCTTGCTATCAGAATATGCCCCGTAGTCATTCCAACAACTAGTCCAAATCCATATCCAAGCAAAACTATTCTCCAACCAAATTCAAATAGAGATCCTGTAGAGTCATGAGTGTTTACAGGTGGAAGTGTTGAAGCATAAGAATCATCACATTTCTTTGTCAGCGATATCCCACACAATCCCGAATTTTTCTCAAATGAACTGTTTTCAAATGTATCAAATTGCTTCCCTTGTGGTATAGGTCCCATGAGATGATTATGAGAAACATTGAAGAATCCCAAGAAAGTAAGATATGTCAACTGTTGTGGAGTTTTCCCGGAACTTATTCTGAGAAAGGTCTAATGCTTCCAATTCTGTCAGTTTCTCTAGAGATGGTGGGATGTGTCCAGTGAGAATATTATTGGAGAGATTGAACAAATGAAGCCCCTCTAAATTTCTAACCGATTCTTGAATCCTTCCAATAGATCTGTTACTTGATAGATCAATAGCAGAGAATGATTCTTGGACCCTCTCATAAATTTCATTTATGCCTTTATTTGTCAATGTCATATAATAATTGTAAATATAAACCCAATTCTACCCATCTAAGCTCTCTGAGGTTACGTTAAAATAAGTTAGATATGCAGATCTCAAAACCTTCCGATTGCCCAAAAGTTCTAATGGAAGCTTTCCAACAAAATTGTTCTTGGAGTGGTCAATGATTTGTAAGCTAGGAAACTTGTAAGCATAAAATTTGTTCGCCTTCAAACTAAGAATCTTTAGATTTGGAAGATTTCCTAACCAAGAGGGAAACATATCTCTAACTTGGTTATTACTGAGATCAAGGATCTCTAGCATTTTGCAGTTGACCAATGACCTTGGCACTCCACGTTTGAATTGGTTATAGCTGAAGTTTATTATCTTCAACCTTTTTCCTTTTGTCCAATTTTCTGGAATGCTTACCTGAAGATTGTTCCTCCGTAGATCAAGTACTGATAAATATACCCTAAAGCCATGCAAGCATGAAGGAAATGAACCATTCAAGTTGTTATAAGATAAATCAAGGACCTCAAGAGAATTCATATTGTAGATCAAATTCGTAATGTTTCCAGTCAATAAATTTGTTTGAAATATGATAATGAACAGTAGAGACCGATGGAACTGGAAGTGATCTTTCAAGCTGATTAGAACTAAGATCCAAAATTCGTAATTCTGACCACGAAAGAATAATTGGATTTTGACTAAAGCCTTTGAGAAAGTTGTTCAAGAGGTCAATAGTCCTTAGACTCTTTTTGGATATCTTCCACATCCATTCTGGTACTTGTCCATAAATATTATTCCTAGATAGGTCTAGATACTCTAGTTGATCTTGGCTTCTTAAAAAAGTCAGGGAACTTGCTCAAGTTGCATGAAGACAATTCCAAAGAGATATACCTTGGAAGAGTTGCATTGCTCAAACGTTCTTCAAATGATACTTGATTACCAGAAAGTGTTAAAAAAGACAGATTATTCAGCTTAAAAACATGGACAAAATCCACAAAAGTGTTGCAGTTGGAAAAATCTAAGTGCCTTAATTGTGTGAAGTTCTCAATTGAAGATGGGATTGGACCTGTCAATTGATTGTGTCCAAGGAACATGACTTTAAGTTGGATGATGTTCCAAATTGAAGATGAGATTGGACCTGTCAATTGATTATTGCCAAGGAACAGAGAATTAAGTTTGATAAGGTTCCCAATTGAAGACGGGATTGGACCTGTCAAGTGACTGTCGTCGAGGTACAGGGCATTAAGTTGGGTGAGGTTACCAAATGAAGACAAGATTGGACCTGTCAATTGATTATTGCCAAGGAACAGAGAATTAAGTTTGATAAGGTTCCCAATTGAAGACGGGATTGGACCTGTCAAGTGATTGTTGTTGAGGTACAGAGCATTAAGTTGGGTGAGGTTACCAAATGAAGACGGAATTGGACATGTCAATTGATTAGTTCCAAGGTCTAGAACAGAGAGTCCGGTGAGATTTTCAATCGAAGATGGGATGAGACCTATCAATTGATTCCTCCAAAGGACTAGAACTGAGAGTCGGGCGAGATTCCCAATTGAGGATGGGATGGAGCCTGAGAAGTTGCAACATGATAGCTTCAATTGAGTTAGAGACTGAAGATTTCCTATCGAGTCAGGAAAATAGCCAGTAAGATATGCATTGCAACTCACATTGAGAGCCTGTAAATTTGGTAACTTAAAGATGACTATTGGAAAATCTCCTCGCAATCCACAACCACGGAGATAGAGCAACCTTAAAGAAGACGCATTACCCAAGAGATTGGGTACAATAGAGCTTATGTTCACCCTACTCAAATTAAGCTCTTGTAGGTGGGTTAAATTTCCCGCTAGGATGGTAAGGCTAAGCTTGTTGAGCTCCAAAAGGTAATCATCAAAGAGATAATCAAGATCGTAATAGATGGGAGAAAGATCAAGGGATAACAAAAGAGACACGTGTGAAACTTCTGGTGGGATTTGACCAGAAAATTGCAAATCCCAGAAAATTGTGAAGAAGAGAGATTAAGATAAGTTAACCTGGAAAGGTGGTGTACCTGGGATGGGATTTGAGAGTAGTTGAAGTGATTGTTGGCAAGGTTGAGTATTTCTAGGTGAACAAGGCGGAAAAGACTACTGTTAGAGTTCAAAGAACCATAGAGACAACTGTTGCTAAGGTCGAGGCTAATTACATGACTTGTATTTGCATCGCACTCGACCCCATCCCATAAGCAACAATTGCTATAATTGGCTCCTGATTTCCAAGAGGCAACCTTGGGATAAGCCAAAGGATTACCAGAAGCAAACTTGTTAATGATGAGATTTTCCTTGAGTTGCAACAAGGTTGAGTTCTAATGATCATGACATAGGGGTTGCGTTTGAGAAGAAGACCGAATGAGCATAAGATTATGGAGTAGCAATAGTTGAAAAAGAAAACCCGTGAAGGTGAAGTGAAAGAGGGAGCAACCCATGATGTTGTGTGTACCAGCTCTCTTCGCTAATAAACAAGTAAACGTCTATCATTTATATAGACAGTAAGTATGTGTGGGGAGTGAACTCTTGACGCGCCTTATCTGCTGGGTTCAACATTCATTCTTGAGAAGCAAACTCGTTGTATCGCAAAAGGGTGTAGTAACCGTGTCATTTGAAATGACGAAATGACTTTCAAAAATTAAAAATGGGTGTAGTAACCGTGTCATATACGTATGCCGTGTTAGAAGCGGTGATAGTGGGAGACTATGTAAGGACTTTGCCAGGAGAAGTCGATTGTGCTAATTGGTTCCGTTAGAGTCAATTGACTTAGAAATATCTTTTCCAAGACTAGAAGCCCTCCACGATGGACACCTCCAAAAAAAATCTTTGTTCCGTTGAAATTGACGGACACCTTTAACTCTATCGGAGTTCAGATTTTAATATAAAATATTGGGAATATGAATCTAAATTTAACTACGTTGAATCTGTAACCAAGCTTGAAGAGAACTAACTAAATAATAGTTTCTACTACTGTGTTTCTATAAAGTACAAAATCAGTTTGTGAATAAAGGGCATCCAGTTGCAAACATTTATTTTCTCAAACGATTGTCGTTTGAATTGGGAGGTTGAGGTTCAGGTTCAGGTCCCCTCGAAGTCGAAGTGGTCTAACGTTATCGTTTTTCTCTGCTCTGTTTTTCACCATAGGGAACCCATAAGAAGGACGCTGCAGAATTGCTCGTACATCGCCCTGTTACGCGGTTAGTGACTCGTGCCCGTTACAAACTAAGCTCTGAGATAAAGCACTTCGACTTTCACTGAATATAATCGGCTTTTAGCTTTTGAAAGTTTTGTTTGAAAACGCCTCAAAGATTGGAACATGGAATGTAGCTGATACATGCGATCAACTACTTTGGAGCCTAAACCAAAATCCAAACACTTAACGAGAAAGTATCCATCATGACAAAGTTCCTTTGTTAGACTTCTAAAGGAAAAGGAAAAGAAAACTCTAACACTCAAATCTCAGGGGCGGAAAGAACCGCTCAACCTGTCATGTTCATGAACATTTTGCCAGTGCGGGACAAATTAGGTTACTGATTAAAAGTGGCAATGGAAGCTGAGGAGCAGCAGATGTGGTTTCCTTATGAACCAATTGTCTTCTGTTTATGGGGCACATTCAGAACCCTCTGGGCTCTGGATTACTTTTCATCATCAGCTTGTCGTCTCTGCATAATGTTACCTTCCTCCCATAGGTTTTCACATCTGTCGTCAATGTTTCTACCCTTTTGAATCATTAAGGTATTCCCATTACTGATTCAAGCTTCAAAACTTACTGTTTCTTTGTAAGATTTACATTAATTTCTTTTGAAAAACAAACACATTGCATACTTCCATAGTACAAAAAAGGAAAAGAAAAGAATTTGAACACATTCCTGACATTTCTTAATGCTGGGTTTGGATAGGGAACCTTTTTTTGCGCAAGTAATGTTGATTTTTTTGGAATTTATAAAACAAAATTATTGGAGTTTGAAAACGTTGTTGGAATTTGTGAAATATACAAGAATTTGTGAAAAAATAATTGGGAAATTTTTTTCTAAAACATCCGTGACATCTATTAATTTGCTCCGTATCTCCGCCAGATCTGGTGTTTTGTGGCGCTCTCTCCTCATTTTGGTGGGAAGCCTGTAGTTGCTCCTTGTTTGTAGGTTCAGGCCTCCAAATCTCGATGGAAAGAAGGTTTGGAATGTGTGTTGCTTCCTCCCCTTCGGTGGACGTAATTCCGACCGATTTTCAACTTGAGCCTTCGAGTCCGCTTGTAGCAAGGGTTTTTTTTAACCCAATTTATTTTCTTTGTATGTCTTCATGCCCGTTTGTGACTTTGTCAATGAACGTGTCTATGGAGGTCTTTGCTGTACGAGGACAGTGAGTTGTGTGCTCTCCCGGAGGGTGAAGGTGCTGGACGTGTCCTGTGGTCCCACCTTCCTTTTCTTGAGATTCTTAACCTTGCACAGACCACTCACTTCTTTTTTTCTTTGTTCTTTTTTTTTTTTACGAAGACAGACATCACCCACCTCAAAGTAAGAAAAAGAAAATAGCACGTATATCTGGAACATTCAGCTGGCTTCAGTTTAGATAGTGGGTTGGGAGAGAACAAACATTTCCCTATTTAGTAAAATGAAATGTTTGGAAAACGAGAAAATGAAGGAAAATCTGTAACTGCTCCATTCGAGCAGAGAGAGAGAGAGAGAGAGCCACTCTCCTTTGTCTTTGCCTTTTTCTATTAATGATCATGATTCTTTCTACAGGTTTCCTTGAGCTAAATACTAGACTGTGAGCTAAGCCCCTTACGTAACAAAAAGACACCAAAACATGGCCCAACAGAATGGCCTAAATGCAGAATAAAAGATACAAATGAAAACAGGAAAGTAAGATAGGGTGGCCCAGCCCGATAAGCAAGCCCAAACGTCAGCCACTTCAGCCCAGTCAATCTCGGCCCAGTCAAAGTCTAACCGACAGCTTAGGTAGAACTTCCCAGCTCCTTTTCTCTTTTTCCAGTCTTCTTCGTTTGCTGATACCCATTTGATAGGACCCGTGTGTTCGCATCGAAGGGACATGGCCGAGTCTGCCCCTCCAGCTCCAGCCAAGACACAGTTGCCGCAGAAATCTGTCCAAGAACTGGTTATCAATGGCGAAGAGCTTCCAGAAAATTATATCCGTAAGGATGGTGACCGTGGAATCTTGGATGTCCCATTGGTGGAGATTCCAGTTGTCGATCTTGGCTTGCTCGCATCTTCATCAACCAGCGGAGAGGAGCTGGAGAAACTTCGATCAGCCCTGAGCTCATGGGGCTGCTTTCAGGTCTTACCACTAACCTGAATATTGTTTTTGTTAATCATGCTGTCGAAACCAGGATATCGGAGTACTTCAGTTTTGTTAAAAGCAGAGTTCTAGATCAAGTTTCAACTCCAGATAACAAAACAAATAGTTAAATCCTAAACCAAAGACAAAACTTGATTCCGTGGCAAGCTCTAGAACTAAAAGCAGTGCAATAGAGTCAACGGGTATTGATTTTCGAAGGACTCTACTGAAGAGAGAATTATTCTAAATCGTATACTATTTCATTCATATTCCAAACATGCTCAACGGTGTTTAAGGTGTAATTTCAGGCAACAAACCATGGTGTAACACTTCCATTCCTTGACAAAGTCCGCGAAGTTACGAAACAATTTTTTGCGCTTCCAATGGAAGAGAAGCGAAAATACGCCAGAGAAGCTGGTGGCATTGAAGGGTACGGCAATGACATGATCCTTTCAGAACAGCAAATACTTGATTGGACAGACCGCTTGTATCTCACTCTAAATCCAGAAGACCAGCGAAAGCTAAAGTATTGGCCTGAGATTCCTGAAGACTTTAGGCAAGTTTATTCTCTGCAAACATGGTTTCTTTCCTGCTGATGTTAGTGTTCATGTGGCTCTAACTGCTTTGGATTCTGTAAATTATTCTTATCCGCAGTTAAAGTAGACAAAATCTAAAAGGGATGCTAAACCCCATAGCTTGGATGCATGTCAAATAATCTGATGTAAGTTCACAAACACTGCAGGGATATTCTACATGAGTATACCATCAAGCTGGAAATGATCACTGCAGCAGTCCTTAAGGCCATGGCAAGGTCACTGAACTTGGAGGATAACTGCTTTTTGGACCAATGTGGAAAACGACCAACAGTGACTGCTAGATTCAACTACTATCCTAAATGTCCAAGGCCAGAACTTGTTCATGGGGTCAAACCACATGCAGATGCATCGGCAATCACCGTTCTCTTGCAAGACGAAGTGGAAGGTCTTCAACTCCAGAAAGACGACCAATGGTTCAGAGTTCCAACAATTCCTCAGGCTTTTCTCATTAATGCTGGTGATCTAGTAGAGGTGACCATTACTGAGACTGACTATATATTAAAGCAAATCAGGGTAGCTTTCAGGCTTGATGTGCAAATTAATTAGGCAGGAAATAAGTTTTTTGTTAGAAAAATCCCCCCCTCAAACCTAGAAAATAGATTTAGTAACAAATAGTTTTACCTGTATTAATTGGGTCTATATGATTCACAGATAATGAGCAACGGGATTTTCAAGAGCCCAGTACACAAAGTGGTGACAAACTCAGAGAGGGAGAGGACTTCTTTGGCTGTGTTCTATTTGGCAGAACCAGAGGAGGAGATTCAACCAGTGGATAGCCTGGTCACTGAGTCTCGGCCAAGATTGTACAAGAAGGTGAAAAATTATGTTGATATCTATTTCCAGTACTACCAGCTTGGGAAGAGACCAATTGAAGCAGTGAAAATTTAGTTCTTATCAAATGTGATTTGTACTCAAAGATGATTATTGCATAAGATTGGAATGGACATTTTATGGCAACAGCATGATAGTCGTTGCTTAAAGTCGTGCAAATAAATCTGTGAACAGAGTCACGGAAGATACATGCAGTCATTGTAATTTTAAGAAATCAATAACACTGAAAGTTCTTTTTTCTGTTTTTCGTTTTTCTTTTTCTTGGTTAGATGTTGTTTTTTGTGTTATATTCATTTATAACTAGTAAAGATAAATATATAATAACAAAAAAAAAAGGCTTTATAACTTTACTTGTGCTTCTCTAGCGTCAAAAGAGAGAATAATACATCCACTCATCTAATTAAGGTCATGTTTGAATATCAGATATATTCAATTTTTTTTAGAAAAAAACTTGAGATTTTTATTGCCAAACATCAAATTTTCAAAATTTTCACACAAATTTCAATACCTTTTTCACATCAACTTTAATACTTTTTCATTAAAAAGTTTCATCAAATCTTCTCTCTATACTTTTTAACAAATTCTAATAAAAATCATTCTACAATCAAACATTCTTCAACTTTTTCACCAACATTTTACAAACACCTATAAAAAATCAAATTCTCAAAATTCTTAAAAATTTTATTTCCCAAACAACACCTAAGAAGGATCGAATGCTTTTGTGTAGCAGAACCCTGGGCGATTGGGATTATTTGCACTTCAGAAAACATGTGAGAACCATATCACCGTTGATCTGAGCGTTGTAGTTTAATCTGATACCATATATACTTGAACTTTTAAGACAGTTAGTGAATTTTGTATTTAGAGACTCCATACTGGTCTGAATTGCATTTAGCCATGGCAGGAAAGTTGAACTAATTAAAATTCCTGGTAGGCCTTTCCTACGAAAACTCAAGTAGAGAGGACATCCAAACTTGGCAAAAAGCCAAAAAGGTAGGAACCAACCAGTACAAAAAATGAGATATTGTTTCGTCCGAGTTCACGACACCATGAGAACAAGAAACATGTCAAACGAGGACACATCTTCAGATGAATTAGACTAAAATTAAGAATTCCACTAGAGTATACATCAAATAGCTTGCAAAACGTAAGATCCTAGATGGAGGACCCACCAAAAATCCTACAACAAATAAAACTATAAAATAATGCTTTTTAAGGGGTCGTATCTCCGTTTACATTACAGGCCACAGTATCGTCTCTAGCAGCCCAATCTTCATCTTTTCTCACCTACCCTTTTTCTTGTAGTGCCTCAAACTTGGATCAAATCACTTTATACCTTCGCATCTATTGATCTATATTGCACATCATCATCATAGCTGCAACACTGAGCTATCTCGCCTTTAACATAGCAAAGATTAAAATGAACATTCGAGATATGGCCTTCGACATAGGGAGAATAAAAAAGAACCTTCTTTTTTGCAGCTACGAATACGTATCGGTAGTTTTATACCTCAACTCACCAATACTCAGCAGAAGAGATCAAGTTGCCACCACACTAGAATACTCCAAGGAGTTGATCACAACAATTGAGATCCCGTTCAAGATCAAAATAATGCATTTATTTTTCATAACAGGAAAATAATTATTCTTTTTTTTTCCTAAGCAAACTTGCATTCAAACAGAAAAGCAATACACATTATAGAAGCAAAGATTACAACATCCGAAACACCAAAGTGACCCCAAACCAACATAACCATCACAGGCCGGCAAGGCAGATCGGCACTTGGCCTACATTAAGAGGAACAAATCCAAGGGCACAAAGCCAGGATAGATACAAGGGCACAAATACAAGGGCATAAAGCCATAACAGATGCACAAAGCCGCATATAGCAGCGGCTCATGTCGTTGGAGAAGAGAAGTCGAAAACTTCGTACCTTCTTCTCGCGAATAGCAAGATGGAGGAGCCAGAGAGAAAGGAGCACGAGAGGCTCGGACAAAAGGCGGAAAAAGACCTGTAAAGTCATCAATATGCAAAGAGCGTGAGATTCACGCCCTCCCATAGGAGTGCACGTCCCGTGATGCCCCAGCAACAAGATAGCTGGACGCTCGGATCTCCGAGGATTGGGAGTCGTTGAACAAACTCCCTTGCGTGTGCCTTCAACCAGCCAACAAAAAGTGACGACCTTTTCAAGGTCCTCTGATGGGAGTTGAAACACCAAAAACCAGAATCAACGGAAGAGTGTACAAATCAGCCGGTGAAACACTGGCCGATGGGAGGGGAGGCGACGGGAGGATTTGGAGCTCCTCCCGTCGACCCAGGAAGCACACTGTGAAAGGGGGTCAGGCGGTAAGGAAAGAAGATTCTAGAGAGAGCAACACTGCTTCTCTCTCTAGAAAGAACATGTTTCAACAAGCAGACTCTGTTCTTTTTAGGAAAATAATTATTCAAATAACAAACTTCCAATGCAACTAGATATTCAGATATTTTATTTTTTGGGAAAATTACACTTTGTACCCTCAAACTACCAAACCCAACAAATTGCATCCTAAAGTACTAATGTGTTTACACTTTGCACACTATTTTAAGATCACACCATTAAAATCAATTTTAAAAATGTAACATGTCACAATCCTAATGGTCTAATTGTCACAAGGGGTGCAAAGTATAAACCCAGAAGTAGTTTAGGATATAATGTGTCGGTTTTGGTAGTTTGGGTCCAAATTGCAAAAGTCACAATAGTTGTAGGGTGCTAAGTGTATTTTCCCCTTAAGTTGCTTAACATATGCTTGTATATCAAAGGTACATATAAAGAAAAAATTTATGAATCCAAGCATGTAATGGCATAATACCAAGTAATAAAAAAAACCAAATAATGGCACCCGAGATTCTGAATCAGTTTCATAAGGCAAAAAAAAAATGAAAAGGACAGTTCTAAACGTGAGAGACTAGGATAGAGGTCAAGACTGAAATTTTATCCAGAATAATAAAAGCATAATACAGCTGATCCAAGCATGTTAAATCCTCAAATTGGATTTTCCTCACCAACTCTCGTTACTAGCAGTGATACAAGTTAAGGATATGAATATTGAACATAAAATCTCATCCACCTATTTCTTCAAAACTACCTACATGTAGGAAGCAATCTAGCAAATCCAAAGTACTTCAACCTTACAAAGCAATGGTTCTAAACTTTGAAACCATACTCTTTCTTTCTTTCTTATGAGTGATAAGTGACACAGTATGAGCAAATAAGAAACACGTTTTGTTTTGACAGCAAGAAGTTCAAATGAAACTTCAAATATGAAAGAACTGGCAGAAGCGGCCACAAAAATAATTAAAAACTATTGTTAGATAACAAATACAGTGCCCATACCACTCACCAAAAATCAAGAACATGGAACTCAGGCGTTTTGAACCTTAAGAGTCTCTGAAGAAGAAGCCAGTGCAGAACTGCCTTGATCCTCCAACGAAACTTGAAACTGCTCTGCATTCTCAAACAGTTGCTTCCGAAGAACACCGTGCAAACGCCCAAAGAGCTGCTTCTTCAAGGATTCAAAAGAATGGTCCAACCTCTCTAGCTGCTCCATTGCATTTACATTGTACATGAACAAGCCATAGTAGAGATTAAAGCTATCCCCCGCAGTATTCTCCACCAAATTTAACAAAGTCCCATACCCTTTTGTGTTAATTGGTGTCGACTCCAACCCGAACTTTTCCAACACCCTCCCCATCGTGTGAGTAATGAACTGTGATCCCGCCGCATACCAATCATGCTCTGCACAAGACATTTCCACCATTCGGCACCCTTCTCTTGCAAAAATATCAAGAAACCGGTCACACCGCGATACTCTGGATTCATTACTTCCAACCCTAACCTTATCATAAACAAAAGAAAGACCATTCCACCCGTTTTTACCACTCTCAGGTCCAAACATAGGATGCGTGCAGAGAACATCAAAATATAGTGGCAGATTCTGAAGAAACAAACTTCTTGGGAATTCTTTCACAGAAAGCACATCAACAAACAGAGTACTCCTCTTCAATCTCTGAACTGGCAATGATCTCAGAACCTGCTCTGTCGAAAGAATCGAAGTACAAAGAAGAATCACTTCAGGATGCTCTTCACAAAGATCGTCAGCATCGGAAAAGTAAGAAATCCCTAATTTTTGTGCTATATCAGAGTAATCTGCTCTAGAGTAGGCCAAAACCTCATGCCCTTGACGTAAAAAGGACTTTGCAAGGAACTGGCCAAAGTTGCCAAATCCAATTATTGCAATTTTTAGCTTTGAGCCGTCATCAAGGTGATCAGAAATCAGGCCCTTGAACTCGTACGGTTGAGCAATATCCTGTGACCTGAAAGTTTGAATTAAAACATGTTCGTAAACCAACCACTGTGGATGGGGGTTTTGTAGCATGACTCGGCCCCAATTACCAAAAGTTTTTAAGCCCACTATTTCTATTTTGAATGACCAAGTGATGATCTAATCCCACAATAATATCAGATTTCAGCAGCCAAACGAGAGGGGAAAAAGCGTTTTCACTGCCATGATCTCGGTAATTATCTCTTTCAGCAAGAACACAAAAAATAATCAAATAGAAGAAACAGAATCTCCACCATTATCCACCATCTGGTGCATAACGCCTTATTCATAAATAACAGTAATCAGAAAGAACTACACAGTATGGTTGCTAATTTTCTTATTGTGCAAATTGAAAAGCTTCATAATGAAAAAGAGATCAGATTTAGACCAGCATAGTCATTGCAACTGCTCTTCTACACGAAAGAAGAGACTGATGAAATAACCCAAAAACGAATTAAACCCACAATTACTTAACGAAACCACAGCAAATTCAAGCATCTTGCAGTTTTACCTCGTCGCCAATGAAGAAGATGGCAATGCAGCTCCATTTCGATGCCAAGCAAAACTGTCATGCGGCTGCTGCACCTTCTCTGCTTTCTCAAACAATTGTTTCCTCACCACATGATGCAAGCGGCCAAAGAGCTCATTCCTCAACGCCTCGAAAGCAAAATCCAATCTCTCCAACATTTCCAACGCGCTCTTATTGTACATGAACAACCCGTAATACAAGTCAAAGCTATCGCTGGCCGTGTACTCCACCAAATCCAACAAGGTCTCGTATCCCTTGGTATTAATTGGCGTGGACTCCAAGTTCAACATCTCCAAGACCCTCCCAACCGTATGGGTAATGAACTGTGACCCCGCCGCGTACTTGTCGTGCTCCGCGCAGCTCATCTCAACCATTTTACACCCTTCTCTGGCGAAAACGTTAAGGAACTTCTCACACCGCGAAATCCTCGATTCTTCATCGCCAATTCTAACTTTTTCATAGACAAAGAAACGCCCATTCCAGCTGTGTCTGGCGCTTTGGGGTCCGAACATCGGGTGCGAGCAAATGACATCAAAGTAGGTGGGCAAAACGTCGAGTAGTAGATCTCTGGGGAACTCTTTGACCGAAAGAACGTCGACGAATAATGTGCTACGCCTGAGACTCTGGAGAGGGAGGGAGCTGAGAACACGTTCGGTAGAGATGATGGAGGTACAGAGGAGAATGACTTCTGGGTGTTCTTCACAGAGGTCGTGAGGGTCAGAGAAGAAAGAGACGCCGAGGGTCTTGGCGGCGAGGGAGTAGTCGGAGCGGGAGTGGACGAGGACGGTATGGCCTTGGCGGACGAGGGTTTTGGCCAGGAACTGCCCGAAGTTGCCGAAGCCGATGATGGCAATTTTGAGGTGGTGGCTTGAGTGGAAATGGGCGGCGGCGAGCTTGGATTCGTAGTCAAAGGGCTGGGCGGCGTCGAGGGCTCGGATGCAAAAGGGTCTGCGGCGGCGACGCAAGGAGGTAGGGGTGGCGGCGGGGCGGTTGGAACGGAGAGAGTGGTACACAGGACAGAAACGGTGAGGTTGTGAGAGCGGAGGGACAGAAAAATTGAGTGCCGGTGATGCTGAAGTTGAAGGATGGTGCAGAGGGGAAAGAGAGAGCATTGTGGAAGCGAGACGAGCACGCCACCAACTCACCGACTCAGTCGCGCGATTAGAGCGGTCTTCCCGAAGACCCTGTTTTATGATCTGACTAGAATGCGGCGACAGGCCTAAGAAACAAAATCAAGAAGAGAGGGAACTCTTCAGAATATAGAAATATTTTTTTAATAACTTCGTTTTATCTCAGGCTAATAGTCCGGCCAAAATCAATCTCGCCTCTAAATGAATAATCTCGTCTAGAGTAAAAAAAAAAAAAACGAATATTTTTGTCTAATATGTTTTGAATATCAATTTAATTTGGTTACGAAAAAATATACAAAATAAGCAATACAAAATTTTAAAAATCAATTAATTACTTAATGATTTAATATTACTTTAAATATATATTAGTTTTATTTTTAAATGCATTTCAATCATTAATCATTTTACATGTTTTTAACCTTGTGAAACTTAAGAGGAGGTGATTATCATTTTTTGGCTTTATTAATCATTTTAATGATGGAAAGTAATATGAGATTAACCCTTTTATGTTTAAAGAAGTAGAACGTGCCAGATCCGCACATGTAGGTTAATTTCAAATGAATCATCTAAACTTTCTCTTTTTTCTTTTTTCTTTTTTAGTAAAGAACAGAAATCAAATATAAAAGCAAATAAATCAAAATAATAAAGCCCCAAAACATAGGAAATTAACATTTAAACTCTAACTTAATACTTCTTCGCCAAATATAAGTCTACAATAATATCCAATGCACGAGGGAGGAAGTATTAAAAGAAAGCTAAGTCGGGATAATGAGTAATAAAGCAGTTCCAACTCTTCTTAAAGTTGATCCTAATCATAATCATCATCATCATCATCAAGGCCTACAATGGGTCATTTCTCCGCCGCTCCACTTTTGGGGAGAAAATTTTCAAGAGCTAAAATATATTCTAGAAACTACTTGATAATTGTTCCGGAGAAGATGAAGCGAAAGCAGAACCAGCAGACAGAGAGAACAAGTATGCACGATTTGGTTAAGTGTAGATGAGTATAACACAACAGAAAATGGTCGACCATTCTCCCTGTTCTTCGCATCCTCTTTGTTTTAGATCTTAAAGAGCAGGCCACCGTGTGTAGCAAAGAAGGGAGCAAACACAAGTGACTCCACGGCCATTAGCTTGATAAGAATGTTGAGAGATGGCCCAGAAGTATCTTTGAGTGGGTCCCCGATAGTATCACCAATAACAGCTGCCTTGTGCGGGTCTGATCCTTTTGGACCCAGGGTTCTTGCATGCTCTGAAGCACCAGCCTGTCGGTTCCAAAATGGAATTGAGAAGATGAGCAATTCGAGAAAACAATAAATTATTTTAGCTAGTCAAGAAAAGGATTCCAGACTCAAATATTAACCTCGATATACTTCTTGGCATTATCCCATGCACCACCAGTGTTGGACGCAGAGATAGCAATCTGCAGTAGACAGTAAGAACATTATACTTCGTGCAAAGCTTTGGTGACCATAAACAAATCTGTCTGACGATCCAGATTGAGAATGAATGCTTCCTATGCGGCAGCTAAAATGGGGGATCTTTTCACACAATGAGGTAATAGCATTACCTGTACACCAGAAACAAGGGCTCCGGCAAGGACACCAGAGAGAGTTTCCACACCAAAAAGGATGCCAGCAATAAGGGGTGTGAGCATGACAAGGGCACCAGGGGCGATCATCTCTTTGATGGAAGCATCAGTGGAGATCTTAACACAGGTAGCATAGTCAGGCTTGGCAGTGCCCTCCATGAGACCTGGGATGGTATTGAATTGCCTGCGCACTTCCTCAACCATCTTCAGAGCCGCCTTTCCCACACTCTTCATCGTCATGGCAGAGAACCAGTAAGGAAGCATTGCTCCCACAAGCAAGCCAATAAACACTTTCGGAGACAAAACATCAACTGTTGAGATTCCAGCACGGCTCACAAATGCACCAAAGAGGGCCAGGGAGACGAGAGCGGCAGAACCGATTGCAAAACCCTAGAACAAAAGCATCAAACATCTATTGAGGGTTCTGAATTCAGATAAACAACTATTTCTGTCTTTGATGCCATAACGATTTCCATGGTCATATACTTTCAACAAAAATGGAAAGGGAAAAAAAACCAAAGACAAAACAAAACAATACAATCTTCAACTTCTACTTAATGTTCCTCACGAATTACTTCTGCAGGGAAATAATAATTCCCAAGCATCAAATAAGGACATACCAAAAGCGAGCACTCAGGTAGTTTGCCCATTTCTCAAGTTATTGAGAACCACTTAAACTTGTCCCCCAAGAAAATGCACAAAACAATCAATCAAGTGTCAACGTATCAAAACCCCCCACATGGTGCACTGCATGCTTATTAACATGCTTTCAAAAACAGTTCACCCCAAACCGAAATGGAAACCCAAGAAAAAAAAAGTGAAGCATATTTCTTTTATTTTTTTTCCAGTTAGCGGGAGTTGATATAGATTAGCACCTTAAATGTACCAACAAATTAAAAGGAGGCAGGTAAGGTTTGAGAGAATTTTCAAACCTTTCCAATAGCAGCAGTAGTGTTTCCTGCAGCATCAAGGGCATCAGTTCTCTCTCGGATTCTATGACTCATGCCTGCCATCTCGGCAATGCCTCCAGCATTATCACTGATGGGACCATATGCATCAATGGCCAACCCAGTAGCTATGGTGCTCAGCATTCCAAGGGCAGCCATGGCAATACCATACATAGCAGCAAAGCTAAAACTAATATAGATACTAACAGCAATGGCAAAGATAGGAATAATGACTGATTTGTAGCCCAATGCAAGGCCAAAAATGACATTCGTAGCAGCTCCAGTCCGGCAGGAATCAGCAACATCTTGTACAGGGCTGCAAGGAATTATGTAAAGCACAAGCCAACATAAGATAAAAGTAAAAAAGACAGAAAGGAGAATTCATAAATGCTGCTGAATCAGGTACCTGTATGCATTGCTAGTGTAATACTCGGTAACAAATCCAATAATAAGCCCAGCCCACAGACCAATCGCAACACATAAGAACAACTGCCTGCATGCACAAATCAAAGGCAACATGCTGAGATTATTCAATGAACATACTATGAAGGGCACTTGGGTGTCTGCATAACAAAAAATTCCAATCCGTTTTGCAGACCATGGAAAGCAATTGATTTACTGCTCATGTCATCCAAATAATTTCTACCACCATAATCTTTGCGTTCAGCTCAAGCCATGGCACATTTCTTTCATGATTACCCCATTCTATCTTTCCAAAAAAAAAAAAGCACCTCATTCTCAAACCTTGAAGAAGACAATACTTAGCCCTACAGGCCAACAAACTTTAGGCCATAAAATATAGAGCTCAATAGCACTCCAAAAGCATCACTGCCAAAAACTTATTGACTCCAACCCTTCATAGAATCCATTGTTCTGGAGTTGGAAAAAAGCTGTGCATTCCTTCCAAATAAATCTCTTAATCCTTTTTTAATATACCCACAACCAGTTTTGATAAGTAAGCCAATCTTATTAGAAAAAGTGACAGCAGTACAAGGGACTATACCCACTACCAGTGTAAATACTGGAAAGCAAAGCTATTGTATTGCATGCCTACACCCGTATGGCCATATCCTCTATCCATACAAATATAATACTGCATAAGTACTATTAAGAGAATAAAAAGGGGAAAAGCTTCATAATCGATAGAACCTACACACCTTTGATTTGATAGATCCAACTAGAAACCTCCAAGCAGCTAATATTTACTTTCGACAAAAAGTTTTTCCACCTTCCAGCAAAAATTAAATAAGCCTCTTATGGCTTTCAAATAAAATAATCATTCCATCACTCTCATTTCATAAATGAGCCTAACCACACAGTATCATTCGCCCAAAATTAGCATTAGAGATGCTAATTTCAGCAGATAGTGTCCCACTGCTTGGACATTACTACGGAAACCATTATCTCTTTCCAAACAAGAGTATCAAAGAACCCACACGTGTGAACAACTATGAGGCACTCAAGAGATGATTAATTATAAAAAAAATCTCATTATCCGTTAGTAGTGACTTAACTCCTTTAAAATTAATAAGAAAGCATGCCTCCTCATTTGATGCAAACAACATACCGGCAACGAAAGCACAACTACCTCCATCCAAAGTATGAGTCTTGATTCTAAACAACCCAATGATTTATAAAAAGTGGGATATCTAATTAACTTTCAAAAATGACTTTCATTTTATTAGGGATGGGAACAACTTCAAATGACAAACTTGTTTTAACTGTTGCAAAGGAAGAAGGTTTAGAAATATGGAAAAGTAATTGTTTCCACTCCTGGAAAGCACAGATTCAGTACATCCATCCTGAAAAACTGAAACCCAGAAATTAAATTGGGAAACCCCAAAATTCCAAATCGTTTGAAGTATGAACCAATAAAACGCTTACCAATTCTTGACAACTTTCTGAGTACCAGCGTAGTAGATGGTGAAGGAAGATGGGAGCGCAACCCAACTAACAACTGCAATAGCAGCGGTCATCAAAATGGTCGAGATTATAAGCTGCCTCTTCAATGCTGGCTCAATTTCTTTCACACTTTTGATCTCGAAGAACTCAGTTGCAAATAAGGTGGTAACCAGACAAACAAGGATACCCACAGAACTAACAATAAGCGGATACAACATTGCAGTGAACTCATGATCGATCCCAAAAGAGGAGATGGAAGCAACAACCAGGGCAGCACAGGAAGACTCAGCATACGAGCCAAAAAGATCTGATCCCATACCAGCTATATCCCCAACATTATCACCAACATTATCAGCTATGACCTGAGAACATGAAAACAATAACAAAATGAACAGGCAAGAACCATTTCAGAAGCTAAAAATTTTCTCAAAAGCTGAGATCCTTACAGCCGGATTCCTAGGGTCATCCTCCGGAATGTTCCTTTCAACTTTGCCCACAAGATCAGCGCCAACATCAGCAGCTTTAGTATAGATGCCTCCAGCAACTCTGCCAAAGAGAGCCATGGAAGATCCACCAAGACCATAACCGGTGATAGACTCAAAAAGACCCTCCCAATCATCGCCGTAGTACAGCTTAAATAGATTGATAGCAATGTAAAGCATCAACAGACCATTAGCAGCAAGGAGAAAGCCCATGACCGCACCAGATCTGAATGCAGTGATAAATGCCTTGCCAACACCCTTTCGGGCCTCCAGAGTGGTTCTAGCATTTGCATATGTAGCAATTTTCATACCAAGGAAGCCAGAAACCACGGAAGTGAAAGCACCAAGCAAGAATGATATGGTACTGAAGGCTGCAGTGGCAAGAGCAGGCTTGCACATCCTGGTGGGATCATACGTGCAAGACTTACTTCTTGTGCTGAAACCGTCCACAGAGCCGAGGAAAAGGAATATCAATACAGCAAACGCCACCATGAAAATACCAACATACTTATATTCAGTAAAGAGGAAGGAGGTTGCTCCTGTAACATCCAGGCACCACAATATTAGTTACCTCCAAAGCACTGTTCAAACAACTGAGAATAGAGTCTGGAATTAAGGAAAATGAGAAAGTTACCAGCCCATAAACAAAAGGACATCTGGACTTCTACCATAACATCATATTGAAATGAAAGAACAACAATAGAAAGGGTAGTTGTTAGAACATCAGTACAAAAGTTCTTATTTAGCTTTTTCGATATTTCTACATTTGATTATTTAGTTAACTCTGAACCAACATTTTCAAGGTGCAGCTCCCATATTGTTGTTTGCAGCTTAAACACAGACCAAGTCCTTCTCCCTCATCCAAATTCACAACAAATGGGTATCAGCTAAGCATATTGAGATATGGAAGGCTTCTAGTATAGGCGAGTCCAACCAATGAATGGGATTATGACCAAGACACAATTTTTATCTGAGTAACAAGATACTATGATCCAAGACCATAATCAATTTTGATTTCAATCCCAAACGAGTGTTCAACCATCCTGGTTCCTGCCACGCAACAAGGGGGGAGAAGGAATGTGCTATTTTTCTTTTAACTTTAGTCATGATTCTATTCTTTGTTGTTTTACTCTTTTAACAGGTGGATACCTCCATGACATGCCGAGTCAACCTTTCCGTCAAGGTTCCATACCAAAAGTCTGACAAAAGGATCATTCTTTTTTCCAACGGAGTGAAACTCAAGGAAGATTTTCCACTGTGTTTGGGAATTCAGGGACTATTTTTTTGGATCAAAACTCTATTTCTTGCTTTCACTGAAAAGAATAACGCTAAGGTTACAATTTATTTAAGCAACAGGAGTTACGCTCTCTGACCTACTGTTAGATCAAAGGCATCTGTGGTCAATAGTTGAGAAACAGAAAGGATTATAATGGACGTTACATGTCAAATTCATCCAACCACAATTAGTTCAGACTTAACCAAATCTAACAAAGCTTTCTACAGGTGGGTGAAGCTATCAAAAGGTGGCTAGTGAGACATATGTCCTTACTTCCATGATCATCATATGGGAGAGAAAAATCAATCAGCATACATTGCAGAATTACTTCCTTTAACAACTGTCGTGGACCCCACAGGAAATCTAAAGCTTGAATTCGAAACCAATTTTGTTCCATTGGAGAACCAATGTTAAGGAGTACACCGAAGTGTTTCAAAAAAAAAAAATCAACAGAGATATGTTTGAACTTAATTTACTTCGGGGAGAAAAAAAAAAATACACTGCAGCGAGTTCTATAGTCAGAGTTCAGTCGTGTGCAGAAGCATAATTGTCTCCGAAAAATAAACATTAAGGCCTAATAATGAAAAACAGTCCAAAATATAGTGCTATTTACTTATCAAAAAAAAATTTACTTATCAAAAAAAATAGTGCTATTTGAGATACCCATTTGCTAGCATTAAAAAATCATTGGCACTCCGTATACGTACATGAGAATAATGTTTGTTTAGAAAGGAAGGCGCTCAGATACATTCGTACATATAAAGAATGGTATATATTAGATCTCAATCAGATTACCATAATATAATCAACAAGCTACGATATTAATGATAATCAATGTTGATAGTGTAGTAAAAAATTTCTCTGTGGGCCCAGATTCCAGAACAAGCCACCATTTTCCATATCAAACATTAAACCATAAAAATAATGATACGGCTTAAACATGCTCCGATTATCCCTACCTTATGCAACAGTCAACACTGACCCAATATGATAAAATTTAAATATTAATATATTTTCCTAAAAGAAAACAGGAAAAAAAAATAAAACTTTTCTCTTTTACGCACACAAATCCTAGCAACAGGATACAGATAAGGCGTCAAAAGTGACGCTAAGATACTGCAAATGGAAGATATTACTTCAAACACGTAATCTCAAAGCAGAAAAATCCAACAACAAAAATGAAATCACAAACACACCGAGATCTACGAAAAGCCATCGTTCAAAAAGATAGGAAAGCTCAAATAACTGAGGTTGGAATAGCTAAAAAGAAGAAAGAGAATATCGAAATTGGACAGAAATGGAAACCTTCAGAGATGGCGTTTTGGATTTCGGCGCACTTGAGGACGACGCTGTGGTCGTTTATGCCTTCCTCTTCCTCGAGGAGGTTATCGGCGTAGCCATTCTTTTCGGAGCCGCTGTTGGCAGTATCGGAGTCCAGGCCCGGCGAGAGCTTCACCCTCGAGACGATAGCCCACTGGACCAGCGCGAACACGATCGCCACCAACGAGCACACCGGAATCAGTATCTCCGTCCCTAAACCTGACAAGAGCGTCGCACCCATGGCCGACAGAGGCAGATTACACAAACAGAGAGTGCGTGTAAGGGTTTACAGGGAATGGAAATCAAGGAGAGAATATTAGAACGAGGCTGGAAAGGGAGGAGGAAGGCCTTATATATATCAACTTCTTACATATACAGAGAGAGAGAGAGAGAGAGAGAGAGAGAGAGGGAGAGAGAGATATGTGAGAGCGCGTGTGGTGGAAAGTACGAAAAGTAAATGTTCTGGGGTGGAAAGACCGAAACGAGTGCTAGTGCCAGCTCTCTGATGTCTATCTGGGGAGGAAATATTTAACACCGTTACAATCCAGTTCATATTCACGAAAGTACATTATCTTAACTTTTATTTCAGTTACGAAGTGGACGGATTCTATAAATTTCCTTTTACTTTGACCAAAAATAATAAAGTTTCATACTCTCCATTTTGATCTGCATCTACTGGTTGTACAATCCAATTTAGATTTGAACTAATAGCCTGATCAAAGTCTTCATCTTCAAAATATTTATTCTATCCAATTTTTTCTTTAATTTGAAGAGGATCTATTTATTGTATTTATTTTTCTCTAAATAATTCAAACAAAAAATTAATCCAATTAAGATGAAAATACTTGACAAAGATTATAAAACAAGATAAATCTTTGAAAAGTCGATGTATGTATATAAAAGGTATTTTTTGTTGAACCAAAGTCTCATCCCAATATTTTAAATTCCTGATATTTATTATAAAGACGGCCGTACAAAAAATTCAAATACAAGTTCAGACCCACTGACTACCAAATTTCATAAATCTTTGAACCAAATGAATGCAAAATTTTGGTTAATTCTTTTTCTTCGATGTTTTATAGCGCCATTTTTCTAAATAAGCTTAATTTTTGTTATTAAATTTTTCTAAAACATTTTTGCCCACCTGCAAATCTGATATGATTGATATACGAACACCAACAATGCAGGATCCACATCAACAAGCATATGCCATTGACGTGGCCCCTCTATCTCATTACGGCATGTTCTATACGGAGCCCCGTATCCTAAAAACCCGTAGTTGTTTATTAGAGCTTTTCTTTCTAAAACCTTATGATTGTGCTTTTTCATTGCGGCTCACTCTGGGGTGAGTGCTAGTGCCAGTCTGATATCATTTAACACCGTTACAATCCAGTTCATATTCACGAAAGTACATTATCTTAACTTTTATTTCAGTTACGAAGTGGACGGTGGTTTGATCTGCATCTACTGGTTGCCTAATAGCCTGATCAAAGAATTTTTTCGGTAATCCAATTAAGATGAAAATACTTGATAAATATTTAGTCTTAAATCTTTAGCCCGTGGAGGATTTTCATTTCCCCCCCCCTTTCTCGAATAGTTTCACCATCATCCCCGGCCGGATCATGTCGCTAAAGTGTTGCGTCGAATCCCCGGAATCCCGGATTCGACTTTCTAAGGATAATTGCATGGAAATTTGCTGTCTAATATTAAATTTCCAAAACTACAATCAAACCCCGTCGTATATCCACCCAAAACTTGTACGCAAAGCTCTTTTTTCTAGGTTTTAAACTTTAAAAAGGTTTTTATAATTGATATTTTTATTTGAAATCTGAATTATTCAAGGATACACTGTGAAAAAAAATGGCCTTTTTTAACGTTTTGATTTTAGAATTTGAATTTTGCAATGTATATAAAATTTGAAATTTGGTCATCTTTTTAATGAAATGGAAGCAAATATGGATCAATATGTCAGTTTAATATAATTTTAGCCTAATATAATAACTATAAAATATTCTATCTTTCCATCAAATCATATAATTTAAAAAATTCATTCAAATTATGTATCTCTTCACTTTTTCAACACTTTAAAATATTTTAATTACTCTACAATTTTAATACTCAAACACCACCACGTATCTTACAAGTAAAACAATGAACACAAATAAGTTATTTTCCAGGTGGAGAGGAGAGGATCTTGTCACTCAGTGAATTGTTTACATGTCAAAATTTTGAGAGTTTAAAATTTTTGATTTTATAAAAATTGGTGAAAAAATAAAGACAGATATAGTTTGAGTGAATATTTTATATTTATTGTAACAAAAAAAATGATTAATAAAAAAAGATTATTTTATAATTATTTTACGACACAAAGTAATAGACATGCAAAATTTACTGTTTGTAAAATTACCAAAACCACCACGAATACGTTCTGGAAAGCCAGCGATGCGAATTAGGAGGCGTTTGTTTACCGAAATTTTGGAGAATATTTTCAAAATTTTAGGAATCTTTTGAATGTTGAAATTTATTGAGGTTTGTGAAAAGTGTTAAGTATATGTGTAAAAGTGTGAAGTTTATTGGGATTTGTGAAATATATTTAGTGTAGTAAATATTTTAGACTCTCAAAAAATTAGACAAATAAACGCCCCCTTAATCAGCCCCTTACTAATCTGTGTGCGCTGGTGAATTTGTCTGGGGCTTGGGGACAGTGAAGTGGCAGTTTCAGTAGGTGATAATGCCTAAGAGAAGAGTTAAGTGGAGGACTTAGGGTTACTTATGTTCATTTTCTCTCCTTTTTTAATTATTATTTTGGTTATAGGTTGAAATAAATTTGGTAGCCTTTGGTGATGTTTGTTTCTCCAATATTTCGGGACATAAAAATTTTCAACAAAACAAACACACTCTAAAATTTTTAACTTTTACACATACACATTTTACCTTTTACAAACTTCAATAAATTTCAATAAAATAAATATTTCAAAAATTTCAAAAATATTTTCTAAAATTTTGACAAACAAACATATTCTTTAACTGTACAGGCGCTCTGAAAAGTGGGCCACACTTATGTGGTATTTTGTCCTGGTTGTCTTGAATAGTAATAACAGATAAGACAAGACTATGGTTGGATCAAAAAAAATCAAAAAAAAAAAAAAAGGCAAGGCTATGAACCTATGGTTGGCAAGGCTATGAGCCTGTTGTTGAGGTGATGGACATTACCTGGTACCTGGTACCTAGTACCTAGTACCTAGTACCAATAAGGCAATAATGTTTCGGAATAGTAGATTCGCGTGGAAAAGGCCGTACTAGGCGAGTGAAGGTTGGACTGTGCCGTCATGGCTGGTCACTGGTCACTGACTCACTGGTTAGGGTGGGACACTGTAAACAAAAAGTAAATTAAATGATAAATTCAAACTTAAATCTGTCGTAATTTTAACATGCTTTCGAAGTTTTAAATATTATTACAACAATTTAAGGGAAATAACATGGTAAGTCTTATATTTATGGATAAAAGTTAAACTAGATTCTATAATTTTTAATTTATTTTTTTATACCCATAAATTTTAAAAGACGTCAATTATTACCCTCAGTTCAATTTTGACGTTAAGTCATCAATTTTCATAACGTTATTGAGTTCTTATGACTTATTCTATCTATTATTTGTTTATGTTGTGATTTACTTCTTTAGTACTATATATCAAATTTCGAGATGAGATAGACTTTCAACCATGTGACCTAGCTGCAAACGATCTAGATCCTATATCACTGTATAAATAAATCAAGGGGCAAGACTTATGTGACATTTCTGTGTAAATATTTTCGTTGGCTCGTATTATCTGCTATATTTTTCTATGGAAAAAATTTATTCGAGAGGGCTCATTTTCTCATGTACTTCTATAAATGTCCACGTTAGTACTTTTTCATAACTATTTTACTTTCGGGATAGCTTTTTGACTCAAAGTAGTTATATGCAGCCATAACCTTTTGGATCAATATTTTGATTATAGTCCATAGTTTTAACCTTCTGTAACTCCTCGTAATAAATGATCGCCAACTTTAGTACTGTATTTTTAGATTGATATTTCTATATCTACTTTGGGCAGATGCTTCTAACATTATGTTATTTTTAACTAATTACTATTGGTTTCCGCATTTATCCTTAATACTTAATAGCGTGCACATAAGTCTGGAAACTTATTTTTACTTTCTATCAATAAATAATTTTCATTCACTGTGTTATTACCGTACTTTATAAGTTAATATGTTGATTATATGCATTCTTATATTAAGTTTCCTTCACCTATTCGCTTTCGCTTTTATTTTTTTTATATTAAGTGCGTTAATCTTATTTATCTATTTTGATTTTGATTATTAAATAAAGAGATAATAAAATATTTATAATGTTGTTAAAACGAGTTGTAATTTGTGTGATCCTAATCTCATTTTAATGAGTATTCTATTCCTATAAAGAGAATTTAGGGGTTATTATGGATGCGGGGCGTTACAATGATCCTCTTCATTTTTACTTATGGTTTCACCAACTCCCTTCCCTTTGGTAACATCTCCCAAGTGTTGAAAATAACCCCTAATACTCTGTTTTAAGAAGAGTAGCTCAAAACCTTTTTGTACCATATTTCCCTTTAAAAAAACTACTTAATTGTTCAACATTGATATGCCACACGTTATTGTGCTATGTCCCCGTCGCGTATGAGAGTGCTAGAAATTATTGAAATGGTTGTGCTATTCTTTCTTCTAAAAGAAATTAAATAATAAACTCATGCTAAGTTTCTTCAGTTGTTAGGACGAAGAAGAGATGTATGGGTAAGACTCATATCTTGAGTTCGATTCCCTTTAAAGATTAGATCGGTGACTTAAGTGAGGAGCCGTGGGATGTGGGCCATCGCACTAACTCTTTTGGGATTTATCCACCGTCCAGCTATGCTTGTCTATAGGGTTGACTCGGTGAGTAGAGTTATCCTCGTTACCCCAACAGTAGGTTTAATGTGAAGAGCTAATTCTAGATCTATCTTTAATTTTTAGATCGAGAAGCTGATACCAATTATAATGAAAATCCAGATCTGCCCATTTTCCTATTGTTCACATAGTTATGGACACAATTCTAATATTTGGGAAATGTGGCAGATAACCTATTAGTCAATATCACCCTCCAAAAAATACAATCTCCGTGGATGCACCAGAAAATTGAAGAATAAGAAAAACTGGGCTACCATGGTCATGAGAAGATAAGGCTATATATATATATATATATATATATTGTATTTTTGAGAAAAAAAGAAAATCGTGCACTTAAATTAGTTCCAATATAATTGTCACTGAAAATCAAACTCGTGCGCCTAATTCAGATAATCTCCTAATCACCCTTATCGCTGTGTCAATCCAGTGACGTTTACTATGTGTTTTTTGTTTTGTTTCAGTTGAAAACTTTTCTGGGCTTTAACGTCTATAAATGTACCAACCAGTGAGGCCCACAAAGGGCTCAATCACCCAAAGTACAAAACCCCCAGTGCAAGCACCCATGCTTACAGTGTCATAAAACCTTCATCAGTTCTTCTGTTTGGTGCCCGATTATTGGTCGCCGTTCGGCCCATGCATGGTTCGACAAGTCGGAAAGTTTGGCGGTGTAGTTTGGTCAAATCTTCTCTTTTCTTTTGCCTTTTGGTCCAAAAGCAATGGGAAGATTCTATAGTACAACGTTACGATGATAAAAGTCGTGTTGACCTCAAAATTTCTATCCTTATTAAAAAAATTATAAAATAATTTTTTTTAATTATTTTTTATTATAATATTTATTTAAATATTCTTTTTCTTTACTTTTTCATCAAATCTTATAAAATATTTTTACTTTTTCACAAACTCTAAAATTCTTAAAATTTTTACTCCCGAAGGCCTCAAAGAAAACAAACACACCACTTTACAAAAGTAAATTTTGGAATGAAAATTAATTGAGAAGAAAAGTAACTAATGGAAAATAAAACTTCTTTTCTCTTTTGGAGATGGCGTGTGGGTTAGCTCAATAAATCCACTACTTTTCCCCTTTATGAGATATGGATTTCTATACTCTTCCCCCAAATTAGATAAGAAAAAAAAAATACCTTTGCATATTCAAACTATATGGGTCTTGACACTTTTTCAATTTATTATTTTTGTCAAATTGCACTCACCAACTATAGATTTCAGACACTTTACACTATTCAATAAAATTTCCCGCCTATTTGGAAGAAAATTTTATTTTTTGCCTCAAAATTACGATTTTACTCTCATAAGATGTTCACTGGCAACGAAAAAATTATAGAGACAAAATTGTCATTTTGTATACCAAAAAATTATTTTATGGCTAAATTAACCAAAAGTATTAAAGTGTGTAAAGTATTTGAAATCAATAATTGATGAGTGCAATGATAAAATAGTAGATTGAGATATAAAATGTCAACACCCTCCTAATTGGAGGGTGTAAAGTGTATTTAAAAAAAGAAAAGAAAAGAAAAAGAAATATAGGTTATGACCCTGAGGGGGAGTAAGTTGGGTTAGAAGCTGGATTCCGCGCAACCTTGTTGGACTTCCAATCAAACAGAAGTTGGAAGCCCAAAATATATTGGGCCTCCAATATATCAATGTTTGGGGATCCAATCAAACGGGGTCCAGTAGTGCGGATTTGGTGCACCCCGAAATAGAAGTACAAGCTTTGGTGCCGTTTTTAACGTGGGGTCGGTTTCCTTTAACACGTGCTCCCCATCTTTTAAAGAACGGTGACGTGGACGAAAATTTGGGAGCTCTCGCATCTCGGTGTCTTGCCCACCTCTTTCGCACGTTTTTTCCTTCTACCAGAAACTGCCCAAACGCTCCCTCTCTCTCTCTCTCTCTCTCACAGACACACAACACAGTCTCTGAATTTTCTTGACCGTACGTCCACACGAGGACCTTGCTCACCTAAGCACTGCTCCAACACCGCAAAGCCACAGAGAGAGAGAGAGAGAGATTGCACAAACTTAAAAGCACACGGTAGTGAGTGTTGCTGTATCTCAGCCGCTAACTCTCTCTTGGTGCTAGTACAATTTTATATATAGATATTTATTGTCGGTGTTGTTATGGGGAAGAGGAAGCAAATTCCCGATCAGAGCGAGACCCAACCTCCCATTTCGCGTTCTCCTTCTTCCGGTAGGTTTTTTTTTTCTAGCACTTGATGGCTTCCATTTGGTTCCTCATGAAATAGTGCCGGAAAAGTTGTTGAGTTCCCTGAAAGCTCTCTTCTTAATCGAGCACAAATTTTTTTGTTAAAGTCTTTTGCTTTTCTTCTTCGGTTTCTTTTCCTTCAAGAAACAAAAGTGGGAAGGAATAGGTCAGTCCTATTTTGATTGGGGTTTTGGGGTTCCCTTTTTTGGGAGGGCTTCTCGATCTACCTGCATTCTTGTCTCAATTGTAGTTTGTCTTAACAAACGAGGTCCTGCTATTCTTTGGTTTTCTCTGTGACTCTTTCTGTATCTCTTTATTTATGGAATGTGTGTGATTCTTTTCATCTTTGTTGGGTTACTCACTCGATGATCAATTTTTGATTGGTGGGGATATTGTTATCTTCTCGATTAGTTTTGTGTAATGGAAGTACAAGTCGAAAGTTTGTAGTCAAAGCAAGTGGTTTCGTTCTTGTAGAATTTATTGGACGTTTTGAGTATGATCCGGATAATAAAGAACGTCAATTTAGCGGGAAGATATTGGGGTTGTGTTCCCAGTTTTCCAGTTTCTACAATAGAATGGGGGTTGGGTTATATTTTGAGCTCGTCCAGACTCACTCCATACACTTTTTTAATCTGGGACGGTTGGAAACAAAACCTAGTTGATGTTTTCTGAGCAAATTATCTTGATTTCTACTCCAACGAAACCACCTTTCCGCTGTCCCTGCATTTACGGGAACAGCAATTTAGCTGTGTCTTATTAGTATTTTTTGTCCTCAGTTGGAACCATACAGGCTCCAGCATGATTTCCATTTCCCCCTGGCTATTCTTTTGTTATTTATAAAGTTAATAGTCATTAGCTTCTCTTCTTGCACATCACTCTACACTACTTTTCTATGTCCTACCTTAAGAATTTGTAAATAACATTATCCTATCTTTGCTTTCCTTTTTAACGGTTTTACATGATAATCAGGAATTAAGCTATGCAAACTTTAGGCGACTATTCTGTGGTATTTGTTAATGGCCCTTCCACCCACCGGAATCAATGCTACTCTTCTTGGACAAATGAATGAGTTGTGCTTTTGTTTTAGGTTTCAGATTAAAGTCCTAGTTTGGGAATCTGGTGCTGCATTTCTTCCACTTCCATGTTGTGATGTAGCTGATCCACATATGTTTCCTTTGCGGAGGGACTGGGCCTATTTTGTGGCCTTAATGGCTAAATTCATTAACATCTGCCTTCCCTCTTGGTCAGTCGGTCATCTTCATCTGCTGTTCATCCTTTTGTGTGGTTGAACATGTTGGTTGTTGTTGCTGTTATGTACTTGTATACAACATAATGGAACTAAACTAATATTATAATTTGGTGAAGAAGTCGTTGTCTTGGTTTTCTTTTTAAAGGTTACTTTTAAATACTATCTTAGAGATAACCAAATGAAGTGTCAATGATCGTTGTTTTTCTGCATGGAATATTTCAGATAGCAAGCCTTGCTCATCAGGAATGGAATTAGCGGCAGAAGAGGTTAGTGTTGTCTTTTTTTCTTTTCAAATAAGGTACTTACTATTTCAAAACTTTAAACCTTTATACACTATCTCCTTCCTCACTTGTTTATACTCAACAATGATTCCTAAGACAGTTTCCCCTTATGATGAAGGTTAAGAGAGAGTGTCTACACTATTTTTTTTCCTTCTCATTTTGCCCATTTTGTTGATTTACTGTCTTATCATTTTATTTGTGATGTTATTGCAGGAACCTTTGCATTCAGTTGACTCTAGAGAACTAAAGCCAAACTCACCTGTCTTGGATGTTGCTGATAGTTCTGTGAAGCTACTAAATGCCTACCCTACCGCTGTGCATCATCATCAAAGTCTTGGGCGTTCAATATTTTTGAAGCGTTCTCGTCATTACTATGGCCATCAGTATTCTCGGCGTAACTCAGTTAATCATGCCAATGCATCAACTTCTCGTGGGAAAGGTCTTTTTTCACGTGATGAGAGACTGTCCTTCAAGTTGGCTACTCAATGTAACTCGCAGACTGGATATCATGCAGGTGCATTTGTGTTTTGGTTTTAATTCCATTCAATTTTACCAAGGATCAATTTCTTTTGAGGGAAAAGTGAGAGCAATGAAAGAGGATTTGTTCTATCCTAGGAGATGTTCTCCATGATGATGACACTGGTTAGATGCCGTCAGTACCACAATAATGCATTAAGTGATGAATGGGGCACATATAGCCAGCTTGAAACATAACTACTACTCTTTCCACCTTTTACAATTCTTAGGTTATCCTGTGCTTGAATCATGCCACACGTTTTCTAAAAAGATCCTTTTTGGATTTTCATGTTCTATACTATGATAACTTTCAGATATGCTCGACTGACTTCATTTTCTACTATGTTGCCAGAAAATAAGGAAAAGGCAATTTGCAGGCCAGAAAGACTTAGGTCCAGCTCGTTGGTACTGGATGCTGTATCTGCTGATGCGGTGAAGATGGTTTGTGGGTCATGTCAGAAACCATTGAGACGGAAACCTTATTTTCTTGGAAGTACCCTGTCTTCTGGCGAGCTCTCTGTGGTGGCAGTTCTAGTTTGTGGTCATGTTTATCACGGAGAATGCTTGGAGCAGAAAACATCCCTTGAAGACAGACGTGACCCACAGTGCCCATTATGTTTGGGATTGCTCCGCAAGGATGATGACTCGGGAGGACAGGAGTAATCATAGAATAGATTCAATGACACCCAAAGGATATGGATTACCTAGAAGAGAAAGGACAGACTTTAGATCAGTAGATGGAAATATAGCCAGTTGTTGTTTGAACTGCATGCTGTGTGACGGGCTAGGAATTTGGCCTTATATTCTACTGCAATTACTAGAATCTACCGTGTTGAAGTCCTATATATTTCATAAACTATGGGACTCACTTGCAAGGTTTTCAATAGGCAGATCTGAGTGACCAGCTTATGTTATTTCCATAAAGAGCCAGCACTAGTTCATGTATTTGGGTTTTTGGCACCAGTGATGATATGATTTGCAATTTTGCAGTGCAACAACTTTTTCTATCTATTTTTATTTGTGTCTAATATTAGATGGCTTCTGCTTGCTTCTCTCTCCTATATGAAAATTATATTGAAACAAAGAATTTCCGCTAATATTGTAGTCGGAAGTGGTAGAATGTCTTTAGGTGGGCAGAAAGAGAAGTGATGCATTTGGAGGCCGAATGAAACTTCATAATGTTCCTGTCAGTTGACGGACGGATGTTATACGTTGTTTTAGCCACCTCGTGAAATGTCTAACGCTTATTTTTGTTAGTTCAGTTTAGGGTCTGCTCTGGCCGAAAAAGATTTCGGTTCAACAGTTTCAATCTTCACAGGTTCTAATAAAGGTTGTGTTGTTGTTAGCACATTAATAAATTCCCATCAATGACTTCAGATTGTATTAAACATCACAATTCACAACTATTGTTAGAACCTATTAAGACTGAAACTTTTTCTAGTTTGGAAAACAGATCTATTAAGTTAGGATGCGATAAATTTTGCTGAAATTCTTCCATGATGTTTATTTAAGATATGTGAAGAAAATTGGGCAAGCACAAGATGCTCGGCGACAGTCAAAATTTTAGCCAGGGACGCTTAACTTCTTAAGATGTTCCAACGACACCTGCAATCCCTAGCTGCATAAATATAATCGATGTTAACAGATACAGAGAGGGCGTTTTCCCCGTTCCAATGTGTTTTGGGATACATATACCGCTGCGGAAAAAGAAACTATAGATGATCAAGCAGGGGTTCGGCACAACTCTAACAGCAAGTTAAAAAAAGATGTTCATACTGTACAATGCGAAGCTCAATGCGCAAAACATGACAGGAGCGAAGATAACAAAGATACCTGGGAGATTACTACAACTATACAATGTAATATAGGCAAAAGCACAGAGGAACTATAAGTTTTCCTTGCATGTAGATTTGTTATGCCCCATTCCCTTGCAGCTAGTGCAAGAAACTGGCCTCCTAGATGTTCCTTGAGTTTTGGTCCGCACTTTATGTTGGCTTGGAGGACGCAAGGTGCAAGGAGGAAGTACGTGCAGAGAATCTGAGGCAGTTTTTTCATTACTGGAAGACTTCGAGATGGCAGATGCAGTGTTTATGGACTCCGAATACGTTAAACGGAAGCTATCTGCTTTGAAGTACCCTGAACAATAATCATGCAAATTCCTACCTGTACAGTTAAACACAGCAATAGCATGGCAGCAAGGTAGCCCGGTTGCTTTCCAGCCCAGACAAGTACAGTCCAATTTATCAACATCCACAACATTAATGGAATCGTCATGGACCTCAAACAGGGTATCAGATGAGAATAATACTTTAAGGCCCTGAGCTTTAGGAGTTTCTTCTTGTAATTTTTTCTCCTTAGACGGTGTAAGCTTTGTAGTCCATTTACTTGATTCTGCTTGACGACTATTGATCAACTCCATCAACTTACATCTTAGTGCTTCTACCTTCTGTATTATGGGTAACTCCCGCACTTCCTCTATCCAGTTGGTGTATGACTCTGCAACATTTTCAGCAATGTGGTTATAGTGCTCACCCTTAAATACAGCACTCACCCAATGCTCTGGCTCAATTTCCATGACCCAATCATGTGCTTTTAAAGAAACCCGTTTGATTTGCTCAAGAGACATTCTAAAACCATCAAGCCGGACCGCATTGGCAGCAGCCACAAAAGAGCTAGGCAAAGAACCCCTTCCATCTCCATGAAATGGGCCCTTCAAGTTTTTCTTGAAGTTTTCAATGAGATGGTATATCGAGTAGCCAAAATTAGCATTCTGAAATACTTCAAATACCAACTTCTTTATACCCTTTTCTCTGTCAGCGACAAAAGTTATGGATCTTGAAGATGACATTGCAGATCTCAACTGGTCCAAAAACCAGTGCCAATTGTCCTCATTCTCAGAATTTACAACAGCAAATGCAATGGGGAAAACACCATCATTTCCGTCTAATGCAGTAGCTGTCAACAAAATCTCATGGTACTTTGATTTTAAAGATGTAGTGTCAAGGAAAAGAAGGGGGCGACAACCACGCTGAAAACCACACATCGAGGCGTGAAAGGATACAAAAAGACGCTCAAATCTTTTATCTTCATCAGTACAAAGCTTAACAAAACTACCAGGATTTGCCTCTACCATCTTTTCACAAAACGCAGGCAACTGATTATATGCTTCTTTATACGATCCCTGAAGCTGCTCTCTAGCATCCTCAATCCCACGCCACACTTGAGTATAATTCAGCTCAATTCCAAAGTCCCGAAGAATGCTGTTTGCAATTTCCTTTGGTTTGTGATGAGGGCTATCTTGTAATCTTTCCTTTATGATATTTACTAACCAATTCTTTGACGGATGAGCAGACTTCCAAGATTCACCTCCACATGAATGTGCATGATTCATCTTTTTAATCCTAAATGATTGTGAAGATGAGTCCCAGGATGCATGAATCCTCCAAGAACATCCTTCTGCTATACATGTGCCACTTGCGCGGTTAGTGTCATTCTTTTTCAACCTGTACATAAAACGATGGGCAATGGCATATTTCTGTAGTGCATCCCGAAATTCATACACACTTTTGAATTCCTGACCAACGCCAATGATGCCATCTCTCCAAGATGCAATTAGTTTGTCAGGTGGAACATCATTCAAAATAGGAGGAATAGAAGAACTGTTAGAATCGTCTTCACTGGGGAAACACCTTTTAGCTGCTTCAGATCATCAGCTGTTGTAGTAGGATTGCGTTTCTGGATATTCTTTTTTCTAGAAGTAGTTCTCCTTTTCTCTTCAGCATAGTCAGTGACAGCAACAATGGCAGGACCATTTGCACCAATTTTCCAGGATGCAGTTCGCCTCCGCTTAACAGTATCAGCGGGGGTAGAGGCCATGTCCATTACATTTAGGTCGTGAGCAGTGCATCAGTGGCAACGGCAATGAAACCAGCTGGACTGGAATAAGCAGCATCCGGATTGTGAGTGGCAATATAGCCCGAAGAAAGGCTAGAGACAGTTGCTCCAATAGGGTTTGGGACAGTTGCTTTAACAGATATAATGGAATCAGCAAGAGTTTCTACAGGAAGAGAGAGAGGGGCAGCTGGTGCAACAGCAACAGTAGCAGGAACAACGCTTGAGTCAGCATTAATTGTAATGGGTGCTGTAGTTGTGTATACTGCAACAGCTGGAGCAGCAACCGCATGATGTGCAGCAGTAGAAGCAGTGAAGCCAGCAACAGGGGGCACAGTTTCAGCTAGTTTTAACCCACCTGCCCTGCAAGTGATGTTAACCCCAATTCAATGCCATAAGAACTCGCAAGATGGCCGCAACCATCAACCTATGATCAGTCACTATGCACCATGTATAGCACAGGAAGTCATGATCGCCATGTCATTAAAAGCAATGAGACTTTATTCAAAGCATTCCATTTTTTTATGCATGGAATACGCTGAGACCTCTTTACTGACCCTTCACTTTGAAGAACTGTTTAAGCACCACTATTGAAAGGAGAGAGAAGAAGAGCTAGAGAGAGAGAGAGAGAGATGAGATACCTGCTATGTAGTTTAAACGCTTCACAATCAAACCCTGCTCTCCCCTTGACAAAAACATCAGCAGTTATTGAACTCCCATGAAAATCATACATCCTTTTCAGGTCTTTGTCATTAGATAAAGTGATAAGAGTTCGTCTGTTTCCTGGAAGAAAATACTTGATGGACAGAGAATTATATTCCAAGTTCCACATTTCTGCTAATTTTGATTTGAGATCATCAAACAGTGTTTCACTGTTGATATCTACAGCATGTGCCTCTCCTCCATTATATGACATGGATCCATCCTCACTTTTGACAAACTCACCACGAGACTGGCAAATTAATATAAGCTTTCCCCTTGCCATTGCAAAGAACTTCAGGCTCTGAAAGAAAGAAAAAGAAAACAAAGTTAAAAACTTCTCTCTCCTTTTTTTTTTTTTTCTATGTAAAAACTTATCCCTCCAGTTGACAATTTTTCATCATTTTATTTAGGGTCATTGTCCACATTCAGTGTTTTGGTGATGGTAAGAATAACCATGCACATAAATGCCAATACAAATAACTACTAGATTTGATAGTAGTTAAGAATGCATCCCATAAGTTGGCAAGAAGGTTCCAATGAGGAAATCTGTCCATTTTGTCTCTCAAACAAATGAATGCACAAGGTGGCACCGAAATATGAAGGCATGACCACACCGTCCAGAATAAACAAGAAACACTTCCATTCATTACTTTTCATAGTTCTCTACCTAGCGTATACAAAAGCAAACAAACTGAGCTTCAAAATCCTTGAAAATACAAAACACATATCAGTTCATCCTAAAGGACAATTGATAAAGGGTTCCTAGGGAACATCGAAACACCAAGTGCGGGCAATGGTTTATTCGTAAGTGTCTAAAGTACTGTATAGGTGAACCTACCACAGAATGGAAATGATAATATATACATTTCTCTCCTAAGCATAACAATAAGTTCCTTAACGTTGATATCTCAGAAAGCAGGTGTCAATCATTGCTGGCCTACTGCAAATTACAGGAAAAAATTCGTGAAAGACCCCTACTCGTCTTTAATTTGGAAAAAAAGAATTTGTCAAACCAAGCAAAAGGTACTGATAGAAATTGCTCAAAGATCTTAAATCCATGAAATGACAAGCCACATTGGTAGCTAAACATATATAAGGTTTATTAAAGGATTTTTTTTTCCTGGTTTTATTAAAGGATTGTTTAGTGAGGGATTGCCAGGGTTGCTTTCCTCTCTTTATTCCTTTTCTTCAGATCAAAAACTTAATCGAATCCATTGTTACAAAAGCCAAGTTAACCATAGAAGTAGTCTCTCAATGAGCGAGACAAATTCCATACTGACGGGCCATATTTGACTGTCAAGTTACTTAATGTCACAAGATTCAATAAATATGTGGAAAGAGGCCAAAAGTAAATTCACATTGAAGACAGTTCTCTACTAAACAGTCTCCCAGTTAAACATACACTTATTCCATTATGTATTACTCTCAAAGTAAAGCTTAACATAAAGTTATACAAGATTAGAACTTCCTATAACGGTTGACATCACGAGATGCTAACACAGTATTATCAATGCGTGCACATGACTATAAATCTGTGTGTGAAGAGGCGCATTTCAAACAAACCAAGCGGGCTAACTGCAGTAAAATTCTTATTATTTTGTTTCCTTAGTACGCAGCCATCTCTTCACATTATTGAAAAACGTATCACATTTACTTGAAGCATCCAATCATTCCTTTCCTTTTAGCTTGATAAGGCACGTAGAAAAATGACAAACCCAGTTTATCGTATTGACGAAGACAATGCAAAATGCTGTTAGCGGAGAAATAGCAGATTGCAATTTGCATAGCCCACTTTCTAGAACACATTATTCACAAGAATACTGATGTTCTAACAAAATCTGTGCTATGAAACTGCAAACCATATCGATGTCAAAACAATGGTGAAATCTATTGAGTCAACTTAAATCAGCTCAGCAACAAAGCCAACCAATTCAAAGGCTATAATCACCCAAGCAGCAAATCCGTCAAAGTCCTTTTATAACATCCCATGAATCTTTAGTCCAATACATGATACTTTGAAACTGGTTTAACTGTGTGAAAAAGATTTCTATTACTGATAACCACCATTTGAAGAAATGGCAGAAAGTGGAATTAGAGGGAAAAAAACTGGGCAAGAATATTTAAGTAGAAATCCTATTTGCAGGGGGGATAGAGAGGAGAAGGGCCTTACCCGAAATGTCGGCGCAGGGGTTCTCGGGACTCGGGAGGATGGAAACCCTAGATTTGGGGGCTTTTCGGAATTAGGGGAAAAAGAGCTTGAGATACTGAAAGGCAAAGTTCGGTTGGAAGAGAATTATGTGTTAAATCTGGGGCTACCGTGGCAACAGAAATTTGTACATGGGGTCTCTTTCGAAAATTAAGGAGATGGGATTAAAGTATTGAGTAGAAGAAAGGATGGCATTTGGTTAGGGCAAATATCAAGAAACCCCTGACATAGGGTTTCGAAAATTTGTACATACTGTCTCTTTCTGATAAAAGTTTGCAAAAAATTTAAATTTTTTACAACCAAACAAGAAAATTCAAAATTTTCACACAAATTTCAACACTTTTTCACGTCAAATTCAATATTTTCATATAAAAATTTACATCAAATCTTGTTTTTCTTTATTTTTTAACAAATTTCAATAAAAATCATTTTACAATCAAATATTCTTAAATTTTCCACCATTCTTTTAGAAATTCCGTACAAGCCAAACTTTCAAATTTTTTCTACTACAAACTTTAATTCTTAAAATTTTTGCTTCCCAAACATCAGTGCACAATTGTTTGTGTTTTTTAAAATATTTTTTTTTTGTAATAATTGAGAAAAAAAATTTAAGTGTTTATGAGAATGATGTGATTGTAGAGAAGATATTTTAAAAGATAAATTTTAAAAAATTTATTCTTTCTGAATATGTGAGAGTATAAAAGAATGTTTGGAAAAATGGTTTTTTGTGAAGAGTTTTTGTAGGTTTTCATGAATTTTTTTTAGTTTTTTGTGTTATTTTTTATAGAAATTGAAGCTAATAATTTTTTTTATTAAAGATTAAAATACTTTGAAAAAAAATCATGTTTGGGTTGAAAAACGTTTTTGAATAACTCCTACTACTTCTTGTCTCACTTTTATCCTGTTGTCTTCTTTTTTGTTTTTACTTACTATTTTTTGATAGAAATTAGTAATTACTCTCTGCTCTCCATTAAGATTCAATGCTAACTATCGAATAGTCTAAACCATATAATATTCAATGTAAAGTGTTCTAATTAGATGCTCTAATGAATTCATAACTAAATAAAATTAAAAAACAAAAAAAAAATTCAATACCAATTAGCATTAATTTTCTATAATAATCAAAAGCCAAAAGTTATTGGCTTACTCAAAAGACGTGTGGTTGATCATTTTTGCAGTCTACACGATATGTGTGTAGACTGGCTTCTAAAATCTTTCAGTAGGTGAAAATTTAATCAAAATATCTTTTAAACAAACCCTAATCTCACGCCAAATAAAAAGAAAAGAAAAATCCTTTACTTTACGTTGGTAGAAAAGAATCATTCAACCAGTTTGGTTGGCAAGAACTTCGGTAAATATATTCGCAAGAAAAGGGAAGGAAAACGCTGGGAACTAGGAAGGAAGGTCTTCTTAATTCATACAAACTAATTTTTATAGTTAGTATTATTTTAAAAATACCCTTCAAACCTTACAGCCGACCGCATAGCGCAGTGGATTAGCGCGTTTGACTTCGGATCAAAAGGTCGTGGGTTCGACTCCCACTGTGGTCGCTGAAATGTGATGAGTTTCCAATCACGTTGGCCTTTTCCCTTTTTTTTTTTTTGGATTGCGTGCTTTGCTACTTCTTCTCCTCTTTTTGTTGCCTATTTTTCCGACAAGACTGGTCCTTTATACCCTAACCTCGAACTTACAAAAAGATTTGTGGGAAGAAAGAATGGGAAAGAAGCGGTCCTTTTTTTTTTTGAGTGGGAAAGAAGCAGTCCACTTCCCAGTTGCCCATGTGATGATGCGTTGGGGTTGATAATTGAGAGCCACGACCTCTTGAGGCAGTTTATATCAATTTGTAATCCACAAAAAAACACAGCTACACACTCCCACATGATTTTCTAGTTTTGTATAATTATCTCCTGTAATGTAGTTGGGAACCCTGAACGGTTCACTTCCTTCTCTGCTTGATGTTGTATGGATTTTTTTCTTTTAATTTTTTTTACATATTCTTAATGATTTGTCTGTACATTTTGTTTGATTCTTCTTTGACATGATAGGAAATTGTCATTTCACATATTGGATTCTATTGTCTCTAAGTAAAATTTTCAATTAAATGATATTTGAGTTGTGATATTGGTTCAAGTATTTGGAGTTTGTTATTGCATTTGCAGTCTTGTAAATACATTTTTTAATGGGGTCTAATCCATGTGAATTTAATATAAAAAAGTCAGGTGCAACGACTTTTCTTTGTTACTAAAAAAGAAAATGTCATTTTCCATATCTAATTATAGTCAATTCTTAAAGCAATGTTTTTTTAAATGGTCCCGAAGCACGATAGAGACATTCAATCATGATTTTTTTTCTTCAATTTAATCCACTAAAAATTATCTCTTCCCATCATCTTTTTATGCTCGCAAAGCTCACTACAAAAATACAAATACACTATAGATGCAGATTATGACTCTATATAAGTAATTCATCGTAGGCCTGCCTGTAATTAGAGAAACATAATCAAATTACTGATAATGCTCCTTAAATATCTACATTCGATTTGAGAGTTAATGTGAGCCAACAAAATGATCGACAGGTTTTGAACCATTTTTGATGAATTGGTCATAATTAGTCTAATTTTTTAATGGTTCGAACTTAATCGAGTCAAAATCATCACATTCCAAATTGTGATTCTTAAACTAATTATTTAGGTTTTGATCGAGAGACAAGATACCCTCTTCGCTTCTTTGGCATGCATTTTACCTAACGATTTGTAACGGCAATACCCGCCGCAAAGCCTTTTCCATGATACCCATGCAGGAGTGAAGACTTGTATTCACAACGTCTATCTTCGAATACAACTTCAGTTTCCCTAATAGAAACAAAATTGAGTACCCCCGATTTCTTTGGGATGTATAAGATGAACACTTGAAAATAGGTGCACAAATATTTTTTTTTAAAAAAGAGAGTAAAGGAACTAGGAAAACTGGAAAACGGACAAGTATGTTGTTTCTACAAAAAAAAATCAAATACGTCTTTAAATTTTAAAATCTATCAATTTGTCCCAATAGTTTAAAATCCTTCCTCTCTTTTATTTATTTATTTATTGTTCTCGGAGTTTAAATCCTTAAAATTTGAAGGATTGCGAAGGACTGATGAATTTTAAACTTTAAGAACTAATTTGATGGGTTTTAAAATTTAAGGTACTTATTTGATTTTCGTGCAAACTATATGGAAGAACTTTGTATTTATTTCTTTAAAAAATATTAAATTGAGGTTCATGATTGATTTTTAAAAAAATTTATAGGCCTAATTAGACAAATTAGAAGATATGGAGTGTAATTTAATTTCCCCCCTTAAATATAAGATGTACTAGGATGTTTTATCAAATGAATTACATAAAATAAATAAAATATAGAATTAACAGGTACACAAAATTCAAGCGGATGCCTATATCGCAATTTTAATAATATCAGTTTACGACTACTAATATCCTAGAAATACATGTACAGTTTTTTTGGAGAAAATAAATAATTAAAATTTTAAAACCATTATGTTATATCTTTGTTTTTAAGGTAACTAAAGAAAATGCTTTTGTGAAAAATGATTCAAATTAAAAAAAACCAAGTCTACAAAAATAGAATCTTGTGAGATTTTTTAGCCAAGAAAATGCTTTTGTGAAAAATGATTCAAATTAAAAAACAAATCTACAGAAAATAGAATCTTGTGACATTGTTTAACCAAGAAAATGCTTTTAAGAAAATGATTCGAATTAAAAAACTAAATATACAAAAAACAAAAATTTGTGAGAAGGGGAAATAACACTAAAATATTAAACATAGTGTTTTGTTGCAAAATTTTAATAAAATTTTGTTTTGGTGTTAAAAAAGAGGTGATATTGAAATTGGTGAATGAGTGATAAAAGTAAAAGTAAAATTTTAAAATATTTTCGTAAAGGTAAAATTTTAATAAAATTTTGGATAAACAAACACTATGGAAGAGAAGAGATCTTTTCATTTTGTAAAACATAAATATTAACATTGAAAAATATTTTTATAAAATTCAAAAATAGAATTTTGAGAGGAGAAAATAAGAGAAATATCATTGTTCGTTCCATAAGTATGTGTCAATTGCAATTGCACCCTCCGAATTATCAGAACTGTGATTTATGTCCTTTAAGTTTTAGGCATTCTCAATGTTCGTCTTCCGTCCAAATCAGCTGTAAAGTCTGACGAAAACGTTTTTAAAATGACCAAAATAACCCTCCAAGACAAAATTACTAAAAATATTAAAAAATTCATTAAAAATAATATAAAAAAATATAATATTTTTTAAATAAAATTATTGAAATTCTATTTCATAAATCTATATATATTTTTAATTTATTTCTCAAATATTTATTTATTTATTAAAATTATCTTTGAAGATATTTTGATTATTTTAATGTCAAATTTTGTTAAATTTTAAAAAAAAATTTGACTGGAGTTTAACGTTACAAATATTTTATAATTAAAAAATATAAATAACAGTTTAAAAATTAAAAAATATAAATATAATTCACGCATATTTACGAACGAATAACTTTTTCCGAAAAATTTCCGGTTAAAATGAACAGCCTGAGCGCGTATGTGCAGACTGCAGTGTCCTTTATGGTGTGCGAGCTTAAATTCCGTTATTTTGAGGGCCGACGAGCCGTGCCAAAGCTTGGCGTGGAACTTATCCTGCACGACAAAGACGAGGGTAGAACGGTCAACGAGGACTTTGGTTTCTTATTTTCCAACCTGTGGGGCCCTTGGCCCCCATTGGTTTTGTTACTGTTTAATGTAATTCTTTTTTTTTCTTAGAAACTGTTTGATGCAATTCGATTAGATTGTTTTCTCACAGAAATACATGTGTTTGATAGAAAATGATTACACGGTGGTCTGCTCTTAAGAATTATGTCGGCTAGCAAAAACTTGTACAACAGACAAACCGTGTAATCGCACAAGATAAACCTGCGTGACATGTCAAAAGAAAAAACACAGGAAAACCTACAGGATTATGTTACACCTTTTATAAATCTGTATATGATTTATAATTGTCCCACGACTTGGCCATTCACTTCATTCAAAAATTTTGGCCATTCAAATCATCCACTGTAATAATTAAAAATCAACAAGTCATAATTCCAATCTCGTTGGGTAAGTTGTAAAGGTGGGCAAAATCTAGTTCAGATTGAGATTATTTATTCTCATTGGATTCGGGTTTGATTACAAGAAAAAACATTAAAAAGAACGCAAAATGGTATCGTTTCATAAGAGAAAAAATAATAATAAAAAGGGTGTGTTTATGTGTGAGATACCCAATAATTTTTTCACACCAACCTTAATACTTTTACATTAAAAAAACTACATCAAATATTATATCTTCTTATTTTTTAACCAACTCTATTACTTTTTCTATATATCAAAAAAATCTTCTCTATTCTTATTTTTTACTTTTTTCACAAATTTTTAAACTTTTTTATAAAACCTTCATAAAAAGTTGAACTCAATTTTTTTTTACTGTAAACTCAAAATTCTTAAAATGTTGCCTACTAAACATCAAAGTCCTTTCAAATATTGATTGTAATAAAATATCCTTGGAAAGAAAAAATAATTGCTAACACAAAAAAAAGGGAGAGCTCAGGAGAAGTGCATTAAGAACAAAATGAGATTAACCTCATCTCAACCCTACTCTTCAGTGAAGTGCAATCCTCTAAGTACAGGTTGACAATGTCTATTTGCCAGCTCAGAGATACTCCAGATAGCCTATCATGCGCATCGCCTGGGTCCCACATCCCACTTATTAGACTATATGCCATCTTTCTTTGCTCCGATACCCCTACTTTTGCCACATATCTACTTTTCTTTTTTTTTAACGTTTTTTTTTTTGTTTTGTTTCCCTGAGCTGTTAAGTATTCAGATATTCTGTTTATTCCATAGTACATGCGTACTCAACTGCCTATCATAATATGTTTCACGAGTACAGCTGCCTGTCTATTTCAACCCGGAGTCGTTTTCAAAGGCATCGCATTCTCCGCTGCTGTGTCTCCCTACATGACTCTGAGGCGGCATAGAGGCATATGTTTACCGAAATTTTAAGGATATTTTAAAATTTTTTTTTAAAATTTTTTAAATATTAAAATTTATTAAAATTTTAAAAAATATAATGTATGTATAAAATATTAAATTATTAAATTTGTAAATGTGTTTGGTGTGGTGAAAATTTTAAACCTTCAAAAAATTAACAAACAAACACTCTCAAAATAAACATTTTGACCCTCAAATAAAATATAATAAATATATGTATATAGTAAATTGAAACAAAGTTTGTGTAATTTATACATTTAGAGTAGGCAACTAGTGCAAGTATCTACAGTTTCATCCAGCTATACATTTTACCACGTGTCATTTAAGTTATTCAAATGCTTTCCTTCCTTGTTACAACTCATACGTCATGCATTTCATAATCTAAATTTTTAAAATCACTTCATCTTTATCTTTATCCTTATCTTCAACGTTCCTTCAAATTCAAGTTATATTAATTAGATCCTTGAAATCACTCTAAGATCCTTTAAATCAGGCTAAGATCCTTGAAGTCCTTTATACTATAATAAGATCCTTGGAATGGGTATCTATTTAAGTATCATCTATAGGTTCTGATCCTTTAAAAAAACATTTTTTGTGTGATGAATTGAAAATCATCCGTTTTAATTGCTATTTAAGTATCATCTATAGGTTCTGATCCGGTTAAAAAAACTGAAAATCATCCGTTTTAATTGCATTTATCGTGACACTAAAGGGTGAATTTTTTTCTCACTATCTAGATTCAAGTGTTTTTTTCACAATGAACCCTCTATTAGGATGTGACCAGCTTATGGTTCAACATAGTTTAATAGCATGTTTGTAAATCAAAATGTTGGCCGTCTTAATGAACACAATTGCATGTTTGTAAATCAAAATGTTGGCCGAAATTATCTCCAATTTCAAAATTCTTATTTATAAACATAATTGACTCAAAATTCTCATAAAGAATCAAGACAATTTTCTTGCAACATTTCTAAAATTTTCAAGAAATTTTGGTCTGCAAACATAACTCTTGCATCTATATATAGATTCTTATATATGGATTATGGTTGTCACCTAACAGGTGCTATAATTGGATGGAGTGCTAGCTATTATAATCATGTTTACATAAACAAATTTAATACTCAAACTATTTCTTTCTACGAAGTTTTTTTCTTATTAAAAGAAAAAAGAAATATTATATAAAATGTAAATTGTGTTAGTCCCAAGTTGATTAGACATTAAATTACAAACACTGAAAAGTAAAGATATAGCGCATTAAACTTTCTATGATTGATGTAGATCTCTTTGAACCCAACCATTTTAAACCTTTTCTCTTCTATATCTAATTCAATATTTCTCTTTCATAATTTTTCTACGAGAAAGACCCCTACGGTCCAGTTAATTGCCGAAGTAGGTACTAGGTTGCATGAATCACGTGAAGAGGTTAAAAAGCAAAGCAAACTTTCTCATCGTACTCGGGGGGAAGTTGCTAGCCATCATATTCATCGTAAGTGGCATGTAGCTGGTGATTCGATCTGAACAGTTCCCATTTCTTCGTGGAATCGCAAGTTCTATGTTCCATAAAACTTTCCTTACAAGGGTACTCCACCAATGCCATGACACGACACGATCGAACTATATATGTCCCTGATGAGCATATGTGTAAGGAAGACTACTGTCTGTCTTTAGAAAGTTAGGTATGCTAGCTGATCAGGTATATATATTCCAAATTAAAGCGCCATTTATTCCTTGAATAGACGTGTTGAAGAAAATCCCATTACTCCACCAATACAAGGGATTAAGTGAGTTCCCATATGTATACATGTCAAACTATGTGGAAAACTATGTAAGGAAGATTCCTATCTTTTGAGGGCAAAAAAATACTGATAAAAGAGGTCAAAAGAAGAAAAAATTAAAAAAAAAAAACTACCAAACGAGTCGTCTTTTTACTTCAGTTGTCCACGACCGTACCGTGCCAACCAATTCAACGACCTTAACGACCTAGGGCTAAATCGGTCATTTCATATCGGCAGGTACCTACCATTTTCGTCGCTTTCCTCCAAGGGCAAATACCCGAAACTGAAAGAGTACCGGAGCAAAAACAATAAAGGAGAAAGACAAAGGAAACGAAGGGAAAAGAAAAAGAAGAAACCAAAACCACTGTTCTCACAATGCAAAGATTCGGATCTTTCTATCAGAACATTCCAAATAAAATGCGGATCTGACGGCTATAAAATTCCACCCCTCACCCAAAATGCCCAGAATAATTCTTGGCATCCAAACACTCCTGAGCCAATAACAACACCTTTTGCCAACTCGGACCTCTCAAACCTTAAAACCGCAACGCCCCCAAAACACAACACGCACACACCAAAAACATACATACACGCCAATTGTATCTCTCTCTTTTGTCCCACAACTTCCTCTCCTCCATCGAAGTCTGCTGTATTTTTTCTTCGTTTATATCCGTCTCTCTCTGCCGGAAAATTCCCATTTCCGGTGGCGGGAAAGGGGATTTGGCCGTTTGTTTTCAACCGGGTGTTTGCTGAAGGTTGGGTTATTTGGAGGGAATTGCTTAGTTGGGGATCTTGCGGACATGGTGATCTCCGTGGCGACCCCGAGGAAGTCCATAACTGAGAAGGTGTTCCAGAGGGTAGGAGGGTCTTATGGCAGCAACAGCGGCCACACCCAAAGGAGGTGCTCGAATGAGTGCGATGACGATTACGACGAAGACGGGACCATGGAACTGGCGCAGATTGGAGCTGAGAGGACCAAGAATGTGCTGATTCTCATGAGTGACACCGGTGGAGGGCACAGGGCCTCCGCCGAGGCCATTCGCAACGCCTTCCAGATCGAGTTCGGGGACGAGTACAGGGTAATTGTTCTGGAATCTATCCTCGGTTCTCTCCGATCTTTTTCTAATTTTTCTTCAATTTGGTAGGTTGATTGAAGCTCTGTCCTTGAATGACTGGTCCTTGTGGATCTGATACCCGTGTTTGGAACTATCAAGTTTCTTTTCGTCAAAGAGAGTAAAAGAATCGTGAACAGTGCATCAATAATTGTGAATAGCGTGCCTTTATGTTCTTATTGTACTTCCTTGGATTTTTGTGTCTGTTCTTTTCAACGGAGTCATGCTGATACCAGATATTTTTCTTTTTTTTATGTTTGTTTTCCTACATAAAGCTCATGTTAAAATTCTCTCAATCATTTACCTTTTCTGTTTCTTGGAATTATCTGCCTCTTTTTTGCTCTATGATTTTTTTCACATCAAGGATTGCTACCGCCCATTTTACCTTCCAGGTCTTCAAATTGAGATTCATTGTAGTCAAGATTACTATTTCAACACATACCTCCATGAATCTTCCATTTAGAAACTCAGATTGAAGAAACGCTTAGCTAATGGATGGAATGGCCTCATCTTGTTCTAATTCTTCTATTTTGCAGCTAGTAGTTTATGAAATTGGGATTTACTTCCCGTTTAGTGCCTTTCCCTCTGTTGTTTTAGTAATCTGAAGTGGGAAAATTCTTTCGTTTCTTTTTTGAGTTCCTCTTTAGTATAATGAACTTTCCAGTTCGGCCAAATGAAAATTTTGTTGTAGCATTGGGAGCCTCGATTTTACAATCCATGACTTGCTCTAATTGTTTATTTTCTCCAATATGTGCTTACGCGTGGCATCTCTTTATTTTAGATATTTGTGAAAGATGTTTGGAAAGAGTACACTGGCTGGCCATTGAACGACTTGGAGAGATCATACAAATTCATGGTGAAACACGTACAGCTATGGAAGGTTGCTTTTCACAGTACCTATCCTCGATGGATACACAGTTTCTACCTTGCTGCCATTGCCGCCTACTATGCCAAGTACTTTGATCCTCTTAATCTCTAGCTTTCATCCTAGTTGCTTGCAGATATCTTTTAGTAGGATAATAAAAATTGCTTGCAAGTGGATTTTAGTTGCCATTACCCTTTTCCTTTGTATATACTTAATGACTTGATACTATTGTTTGGTCACCAAAATGGCAAAATGTAATAGAACTTCCACCTTACTTTTAGATAATATTAGTTAAAGAATTCAATGATCTTTAATTATGTTCACTTTATGTGAGTGTTCTTGCTCTCATCATTAGCTCACTTACAGTTTAATTGTGTGGGTTAGAAAAGTTAAGTATTGATGACATGGTTCCTTACTTTTGACACAAAGATGATTTCTCTCTCTTTGCTGGAGAATGTGATTAGAACTGTTTAGGTATAGAATATTATTACTTATCAAAAAGGTATAGAATATTATCAAATTAAATATTTATTTTCCATTTAATGGGTTTCTCTCATTGTGCTGGACCATTGGATTGCAGGGAAGTGGAGGCTGGTCTAATGGAGTACAAGCCAGATATCATTATTAGTGTCCATCCTTTGATGCAACATATTCCTTTGTGGGTTCTGAAATGGCAAGGTCTCCAGAAGAAAGTGATTTTTGTCACTGTAATCACAGACCTAAATAGTTGCCACCCTACCTGGTTAGTTCATAAACCCATTTGGAGCTCCTTCTATACATTTCTGCTGATTAAATCTTAGTCCACGTCTGACCATATTCTAACGTCCAAACTGTATCCAGGTTCCACCCTGGGGTTAATAGATGCTATTGCCCATCTCAGGAGGTAGCCAAAAGAGCTTTACTTGATGGTCTTGAAGAGTCTCAAATCCGTGTTTTTGGGTTGCCCATCCGGCCTTCTTTTGCCCGTGCGGTTCTTTCCAAGGTGGGTGCATGCATGCCATATCGTAGATTCTGAATGTATATGTGGCTAATCAGATGGAGTTTCTGATTTGTCTGGGGGTTTGTTTGTTCCGTGTTTACAGGATCAACTAAGAGAAGAACTTGAGATGGACCCTGACTTGCCTGCGGTTTTGCTAATGGGAGGTGGTGAAGGCATGGGACCTGTTAAGAAAACTGCTTTGGCGCTTGGGGAATCACTCTTTGATAAAGAGCTTGGGAAACCAATTGGGCAATTGATTATCGTTTGTGGCCGTAATAAAGCCTTAGCCTCTACTCTTGCAACTGAGCAGTGGAAGATCCCAGTAAAGGTAACAGTTTTCCTCAACTTCTCTGCAATCCAGAGAATACATCCATTTTGAGTAACCATTAAATGGCTTTTCGGTCTTCTGTGTAGGTGAGAGGGTTTGAGACCCAAATGGAGAAATGGATGGGAGCTTGTGACTGCATAATAACAAAAGTATGTGTGGAAATCACGGTCTTCAAACTGCCCTTCATAAATTGCATGATGTCAAGAATTTGACTGATGACTGCTATGGGTTTCTATGTTTTCATAGGCTGGACCTGGTACAATTGCAGAGGCGTTGATCAGGGGGCTGCCTATTATTCTCAACGACTACATCCCTGGACAAGTTAGTCATCAAATTTTTTGCTATATCCCTGGACAAGTTTCCAGCTGTACTTTGATTACGGATACTAACCTTTTTGCATTTGTCTGGCTACACCAGGAAAAGGGCAATGTACCTTATGTAGTAGACAATGGGGCTGGTGTCTTCACTCGAAGTCCTAAAGAAACAGCGAGAATTGTGACCGAATGGTTCAGCACCAACAGAGATGAGCTCAAGATAATGTCAGAGAATGCTCTTAAACTGGCACAACCAGAGGCTGTCTTCAACATTGTGAAGGACATCCACGAGCTTGCCTGCCAACGTGGGCCTCTGGCCAATATCCCCTACATGTTAACATCATCATTCACAACCCTAATTTAATTGACGAAAATTGTCGTTTCAGTCTACAACGAAGGTTTGCCCTAGTAGAATGCCATGTACAGCTAGCTTTGTTACTATCATTCTTTGGCCTTGGGAGACTTGGTCACCAGTATGAGTTGTAAATTATGCTGAACAAGCATTGGTGGCTTAAGAATTGGATTTCTTTAGGGTACTATTTTTTGGGGGAAATAGAATTAAGTGAAGTTGCTAATGGTGTAATATTTACGTTGCAGAGTCACTTTTTTCTATTTTTTTACTCCTAATGAACTTAGCTTGTGGCTGTTGCTTACCCATATAAGTTCTTATCCTGTAATGCTTCATGAACAAATTTCCTTGTCACAATCCACTATGAATCTTCTTCTGCCAAAGGATGATGCAAGGTTAGCTTTTTCTTCCAATGACCTCTGATACAAGAAGGTTGCTTTAGAAGGCAAAAACTCATTGAAATGTTCAAGCAAACTGAGGCTTAGAAGCGAGAAACAAAAGGGGGCTTGGAAGCAAACACTTGTGAAGCCAAATCGGTTCGACACTATGCTTAAAAATGGGAAAAGTACTTGAAACTGTGAACCCAGATGTGCAGTTGTACTGGGAGCATGATCGCAGGATCATAACAGACACATTAATTGCTCATTTTGGTACTGTGAAAGAAACCAGGTTGACTAGTTGTTGGCTTGTAGTACTCTTACAGTACTAAACGAACGGTAGGTAAGTCCCCTTAGACCTCTTATCTGAATAAATTTAGGTCAAGATTGTGGAAAAAAAAGAGGAGGCCACGGGACGAAGTCAATATGATCACAGCCTTGCATGGAAACGTCGACACGTCCGTAGGTTTGTCGTTTTCGGTAAGGCGTCCTAAGTTGTGTTTGGCAGTGGAGGTGACAGAAATAGACCAGGTTTTTTTTTTCTAAGCGACATAAATAGACGAGGTTGAAAGGCTGTCAGGACTCGGCAGAATAATGCTGCCGTATGGCGACGAGGATTAAGCCATGTGGGCAGGAAGAATCCAGAGAGATGACTCAGAGATTATGTGTGAGACACAGATTCGTTTGTCAACAAGGGAAGCAAATGACCCTTCGTTGCGCCATGGAAAGAGACGTTTTGCTGGTCCACCTGTTCTGTTCAAGCACTAAACTAATCCTTCTTTGGCTCCCCTCTTCGTGAGGCTGATATTTCAGATTATAGAAAGGGTTTGCGTGCACATTTAATGTGGCTTTTAGAGTCATTTTAGCTGTTTGATTTTTCTAGTTCTTATTTCGAGTAAAACAAATTTAGTTTAATCCATTTCTTCCATTAATTTCGCCGTTAGATTAGTTTTAAAAAAATTCCAAAACAGGAGATTCCAGCCATCCCGCACTTGCGTTCGTTTGTGTGTTCTTTAATTATTTTTTTTTTGTATAAGCATTTTTTTTAATTGACAGAGCATTTCAGATTTTTATTCCAATTAATTCCTTGAGTTTACGTAGTCCCCTTGTCCTACGCAGCAGGGTAATTATCGGGCGTCACTCAATGGCCAAAGATAATTTTAAACTCTTAATTTACATTATGCGAGATGCTTATAGGTTGAATTTGCTACTTCAATTAATCCCTTGATATATATATCATATTGTACTTTGTAACTTTGAATAGTTCAATATGAGTCAAGATCTTTCAATTATGATTACAATTACTTTATTACTTAACCGCACTTGGAATACTTTGCTTGCATTTTTATTCTTGCATATTATTTATGGTTCATATTTTGTTCTTACATATACAGCGGATAACACCATTAACGAGATCATTAATGAAACATTGTTTGAAGAATACGATTCAAATATATCATTTCATTCCGAAGATAACACCTGGGCCTAATATATATGGTATTAGGTACAATATGGAAAACTTGAAATAAACTTACAAGACTTGAAGACTTGAAACCTTGATATGGAGAGAAAAGAAGAAGACCAAAGGATTGCAAAAGTAAACAGAGAATGAAAATGCTTGGATCTGCGGAAGGTAGTTGAGATATTTGGGAAAGAGAGAGTATTGAAAGCTTAAGAGGATATGAGAAGGTTTGAGAGGATTGGGAGAAGGTTATTTCACTCTTGAATGAAATGTGTGTCGAGAATGAGAAATGAGGTCGGATTATATAGGAAAAGAGAGAAGAGAAAAGACAGATGATATTCTTTGATATTTGAACAGTAAAGGGTATTTTTGAAAGAAAGGAATAGTAAGTAAATAGTACTAGGGGTATCTTTGGAAAAACAGTAACAGTAACATGAATAGTATTTTGTCGACAATAGTGACCTCTACAGGGATATGTCGGGAATGATCAGTTATCTTGAACAGTGAATGTCGGCAGCATTATCTTGATATTTTCCAAATGACAATATTATTCGTCTCGTCATGTAGTTATTTTTCAAATGATCTTTGGAGAGCTTCAATTTCTTCAACAGAAAGGTCCATATCATATCCAGCATAAGGATCTTGAGCATTATCACCATAATTGACTGATATATCTTGAAATGAAGTGAAAGTAGCAGTATCTTCAACAGTATCTTCTTCAGATAATTGAGACAAAACGTCCAATAGTTCTTTTTTTATAATCATCACGGGATTTAGCAGCAGCAAGTTTGGCTTGTATCTGACTTTTTTGAGAAAGGAATTGAGGGTGTTTTGCTATTTGGATTTTTGCTTGAGAAATAGCATTGATAATATTATTATGGGAAATTGGTATTTTAATCCCTAAATTTTGATAGCGGTTTGATCCTTAAGAATTAAACCCTAACAAAATAAACCCCAAACTATCATCTTTTGACAAAATCATCCTTCCGTCAAGGTTCTGTGTGCTTGTTTAACGGCAACTATTGACACATAAGCAAGAGGTCCAATTATCATTTAACTAATCCATATCAGCTGTTAATCACAATCCACGTTCCTCAGAATAAAAAAAAACAAAAAACAAAACAGAAAAGTTCTTCGCCCTCCACCTCGTCGAACTCATTGGTGCTCCTTCGCCATGCTAATTGTCCGGAAACAAATAACATATCTCATTTGTACCAAAAGAAGCAGTGGCAGTGAAGACTTTCTTTTGCCGAAGACTTTGACTTATTTTTTGGAAATGAATCTATCCACGGAAAAGCCTCTTACAGGACCATCTTCGTGAATGGCTTCCATGGTGCAAGGGACCATTGTATCATCAAAGAAACTGACCTCATATGCCTTCAAAAAGCTTAAGCCTCACCATCCCTCTATGGTGCTCGCCTTCTTCGGTCTATAAGTTCACTACTCAGTGTTCACCTCTCTCTCTCTCTCTTTTCGGTCTCAAAATCTCTGCAATAATATTTCTTTCACTTTTCTTCTAGGACAGTTGAGTTTTTAATCTTATTGTTTCTGGATCGAGGTAGAATTGCCTGATTATATTCTCGTTGCTCAGCAAGCAGAAGTTCTTGCCTTGATGAGCTCCATCTCTCAAAGTATTTAGCAAAGAAAGAGCTCAATCTCTCACAAACTCCATGCTTTGCTTGGCTATCATGGCAAACATCCCAATGATGAAGACAACGCAGGAGGCCAAAGTAAGGCATTGTACCCTATGATGATAACATTAATGCCATGGCCAACGAGTCTTTCCCTGATCCAACTTAAACATAGTTGTTTAAGGAGAAGAATCATCTCTACTTGGACGAAGTAGATGAGGAGGACGGTGACAAATACCCAGACCTGACCCACTCACTTTTCGAGTCAGGGAATTTAAACTTTGAAGATCCAGAAGGTTCCTAATAGACTTGGAATTCTTTCCATCTTGCTTTCTCTTACCTCCTCCCTCCCAACATTTTATCCTACTTAGTCCCAGTTGTTTTAGCGTCTCAAGCAACGTTTCCTTTGGAGATCAGTAGGATATCCTCAACAAGCATTAAGGAAGACTGTAGACTAAAGGTACATCAGGAAGGGAACAATTATCAAAGCCAAGGAAAGAATGGCCAGGTTCATGCTCTTCGGTTTTTTACGTCTACCTTTGTTCGGTCGAATTTCTTGATCTTGTCTGTTGTCTAGTTTTCTCTATTACCTACAGTTGAAGGAAATGGTTCTCCAGCGGTTTCTTGGGGATTGTAGATCTCTACGTCCTAGCTGATGTGGAAGGAAATGGTTGGCTATTTTATTCTGTCTTTATCTTTGTGCAGTCTCACTATTTTTTGGCTATTTTATTCTGTTTTCTTTTGCGATGGTTGTGCATGCTTTCAATTTCACATGTGATGTAATACTCCATATCTTTGAAGAAAATCAACAACTTCTTTATCTGTCTTAGCTTTTTTTACCCTGAGTTTGACCACTTTCCAATTGTTCTGCTCTTAAAGATGACCCTTACCCATCAGACTCGCCTGAGTATTGAATTCTCCAAGCTCTAGAGTGTGGAGTTGACGATCAGCACGGCGGAGGAGTCGCCTGTGTGTGAGCTCGACGAAGTGGAGGGCGAAGACTAGGAAATAACTGTTCTGTTTTGTTTTTGTTTTTATTTTTATTTTGAGCAATGTGGGTTGTGATAAACAGCTAATATGGATTAGTTAAAGGTCACCTGGACTTCTTGCTTACGTGTCAATAATTGCCGTTAAAAAAGTACACGAGAACTTGACGGAAGGATAATTTTGTCAAAAGATGATAATTTGAGGATTATTTTGTTAGGGTTTAATTCTTAAGGATTAAACCGCTAAAAGGATTAAAACCTAAGGATTAAAATACGAATTTCCCTATTATTATAAGTACAAATGGTCCACCATTTGACAAAGAATTTCTGGGAAAGGACTTTGGCATTATTATCTTAGGTAAAAATAAATTTCCAACTGAATATCCATGGTATTAAATTGAACTGGATGAAAAACTTTAAAAGGACAGGCATATCTTTATATAGAGGATTTTTCATGGCAGGGTATTTTCTAGAGAAGGGATATCATGAAGATTGAGAGCCCATTGCCGTTAAAAAAGTACACGAGAACTTGACGGAAGGATAATTTTGTCAAAAGATGATAATTTGAGGATTATTTTGTTAGGGTTTAATTCTTAAGGATCAAACTGTTAAAAGGATTAAAACCTAAGGATTAAAATACGAATTTCCCTATTATTATAAGTATAAATGGTCCACCATTTAACAAAGAATTTCTGGGAAAGGACTTTGGCATTATTATCTTGGGTAAAAATAAATTTCCAACTGAATATCCATGGTATTAAATTGAACTGGATGAAAAACCTTAAAAGGACAGGTATATCTTTATATAGAGGATTTTTCATGGCAGGGTATTTTTCTAGAGAAGGGGTATCATGAGGATTGAGAGCCCATTGATCATAGGCTTGCTTTAAGTCTGAAGGAAAAAGTTTATCATCAGCTCCAAATCGGTCCCACCACTGGATAAACCAATGTGGAAGAGGTTCAGAACATTTAAAACTTTTAAATCTTATGAACCATGTATGACGATGGGTTTTATTGTCAAAAAATAAAGAAAATGTCCATGCATTAATGTAGTCATAATATGTGATATGTTTCAAATGCTTAAAAGGTTTCAGTCCACAGGGCTCTCCCTGGCCCCCCAGCTTGTGAAAACTGAATTGTAAATTTTGAAAAATCAATATTTGAAGGATCATATTTGTAAGGAGTTTGATCAATTTCAACAGACTTAGTATCCTGTAATATATGTTGGTAAAAAGCTTGTGTAAACATGGGATTCCTTGGATCATAGTTCTAACCTGGAGGTAATATCTAGGATGCAGTTTGGTATGGATCTCTCAGTGAATGATATGGATCTTCAATGTAACACACATGTCTGATATAAGGTTTTGCTATTAGATTCTCTTTGGGATTGGTAGGTAAATTGGATGATAAAGCAGAAGGTGACTGTATTTTTTGACTAAAAGTTGAAGTCATAGGAGGAAGAGGAGGAGGGACACGAGGATCTGATATTGGTGGTATTTGGCCTAAGACTGTAAATTGGTTATTGGTAGGAATAGATCTTGGACGAGGTCTAGGAGCAGTACCTTGAAAAGAAAAAGGAGGAAAAGGAGGAAAACCATTATCTGACTGAAAAGTATATTTTTTATTATTGGAGGAAGATGAAGAACTCATTTTCCCTGTAAGAATTCATGAGTTAAAAAATCAGGGATTGAACTATGATTGCCTTTGATATGTTCAATATCAAATTCAAAAACAGAAAGAATTCCTTGCCATCGGGCAAATAGATGTTTAGAAGCTAAATTTTTGACATCTTTAAGTAAAATATCTTTTGTAGCTTTGCAATCAACACGAATTAAAAACTTTTGATTTAATAAATCGTCTTGAAATTTTGTTACACATAATACAAGAGCTAAAACTTTTTGCTTGACAGTGCTGTATTTTTGCTGTGTAATATTCCATGCACCAGAATGATATCTGACTATTTGTTCTGTATCATGTATGCGTTGTTTTAATATGCCACCATACCCAATGTTGGATGCATCAGTTTTTACTATCTTGAATGCATAAGGTGATGCACTGCCTAGGCATGGTAATTGTTTAACATGTTTTTTAATTTGTTTTACTATTGCAGTATGTTGATCTGTCTTTAGAGATGGTTTTTTCGTTAAACGATTAAATAAGGGTTTACATATTTTTCTTAAATCTTTATAAAATTCACCAATATAATTTAAACTTCCTAAAAAGCGTTAAAGTTGTTGTTTATCAGTAATTTTATGAGGAAATTTATCAGCAAAATTAATGGCACGTGATATAGGTGCAATGCCTAAGCATGGTAATTGTTTAACATGTTTTTTAATTTGTTTTACTATTGCAGTATGTTGATCTGTTCTTAAAGATGGTTTTTTCGTTAAACGATTAAATAAGGGTTTACATATTTTTCTTAAATCTTTATAAAATTCACCAATATAATTTAAACTTCCTAAAAAGCGTTAAAGTTGTTGTTTATCAGTAATTTTATGAGGAAATTTATCAGCAAAATTAATGGCACGTGATATAGGTGTAATGGTACCTTGATGTATATTATGTCCTAAAAATCTTATTTGTGTTTGAAATAATTTTATTTTAGGAGCATAAACAACAAGACCATTTTGTTCTATTATTTTTTGAAATTTCTTTAAATGATACCAGTGTTGCTTAATAGATTTAGAAAAAATTAATACATCATCAATATATACTAAAGCAAAATCAGTATAAGGATTAAATATATCATTCATGATGTTCTGAAATTCTGAAGGAGCATTTTTTAAACCAAAAGGCCTAACATTCCATTCATAATGTTCAAATGGTACAGTAAAAGCAGTTTTGTATCTATCTTTCTCCGCGACTTGAATTTGATAAAATCCAGATTTCATATCAAATTTAGAGAAAATGCAAGCATCATGCAATCGATTAAGTAAATCTTTCTTATTAGGAATAGGATATCGTATCCGACGTAAAACTTTATTTAAAAGTTTATAATTAATAACAAGACGAGGAACACCATGTTCAATTTCAGCTTGACCCATAACATAAAAACCAGCACAACTCCAAGGAGATTTAGAGGGGCGAATATGACCTTTTTCTAATAATATTTTTATTTCTTCTTTGCAACATTTTAGATATTCTTGATTCATTTGTATTGGTCGGGCTTTTGTAGGGACTTCACGTTCAGAAAATCCTGGTTCATATGGAAGGGTAATAATATGTTTTTTACGATTCCAAAAAGCATTCGGAAGAGAGAAACAAACAATTTTTTCTAATATTTGTTGAAAATCATGTATTTGAGATTGAAGAGTTTTATCTTGTAATTTTTCTTCTATATGTTTATATTGAATCTCATGTTGTAAAGATAATAAATGTTTTTGTTTACGATGCAATTTATGTTGATTAAGAGTATTTATTTCTTTTGTAATAGATATATATATTTTAAAGCTTGAATATCTCTTGTAAAAGGAGGATAATAAAATTTAAAAGTTACTTCATGACCTAAAACTTTAGAAGTTATACCTGTTTCAGTAACAATGAAAGGATAAAGTAAAGTAAGAAAATGATTTCCTAATATAACTTTGGAAGCTAAATCTTTTACCATAACAAAAGCAGTTTGAAAACAAAATCCATTATTACATATATGTACATTAGGTATTTTATAGTTGATTATCATTTTTTGACCATTAGCCTGAGATAATTTTTTAGTACTTTTTTCAAAATATTTAGTAGGGATTAATCCTTCTTGTATACAATTTAAATCAGCACCAGAATCTATTAGAGCAATAGTAGTAAGAAAGAAATCTTTAATACGTATGGTTATTTCAGCATACCATTTTTGGAAAATAATTTTATCAATTATTTGAATAAATGATTCAGAAGGAATTATAGAAGGAGATTCAGAAGTAGAAGGTAAATCAGATATTTGTAATGCATTGTCTGCTTGTTTTTGTGATTTAAGTAAACAAATTTCAGTAAGTAGTTGATCAGTAATTTTGGTAAAATTATTTGAGTATTTTGTAATTGTTTTATTTCTTGCTTTAGAATTTGAATTTCTTTTTGTAAATCTGTTATAGTAAGTGGTTTAGTATTATTAGAAGTAAATCGAGCTAATATTTTGCTATAATCATAATATTCTTCTACAGGAGAATTGAAAGTATCATAAGTAGAATTATGAGAAGACTCGTGAAGAGTTAAATCTTTTATTTTTAATAAATAAGTTTTTTGTAATTCTGGATCTTGTATTTGTGATATAGTTTCTAATAATAATTGATCTGTATTAGATAAGACAAACAAGTTTTTATCATAGGTACAATTATCATTAGTACAATTACAAGTTGTATTTGATCATTATTATTATGATTATCATTAAATGAAAAAGATGCGTCTGAGGATGAAGATGGGGTGGAGTATGATGAATATGTTGATATATGATCTGGTGGAGTTGTAGCAAGAAATATTTTATATAATTGATGTTTTATTTCTGGAGAAACATCTAATTCTTTTATTTATTTTTTAACATAACATTTATTAGCAAAATGACCAGTTTTTCCACATTTCCAACATGTTGGAGGAGATTTATTATTGGTTTTATTAATTCTTTTATTTTTGTTAGATTTAGGAAAGGGTTTAGATTTATAAGTTTGATATTTTTTATATTTCTTTTTATAAGGTTTATCATATCTTCTTTTCGTTCTTTTGGAAGGGGCAGTTATAGGAGGGTATCCATATTGTTCACAAAAGTATTATAATTCTTTATTGGTATGTTTCTTTTCAATGTCTATTGTTTTCTTTAATCGTAAATCATTACATAAAAGTAAACTTGTTCTATTAATAATATTGATAATTTCACCATAAGTATATTTATCATATTCAATAATACCACTATCATTTGACAAATTGATACGAACTTTTTGAGTAAAATAATAAGGAAGACCAGCAATAAATTTTTCCTTCCAATAAACTTGATGACTATCATCTCATAAAAATACTTTAGAGAGAAAAAACATCTTTATACCAACGAAAATCAGAAAGAGTAGGACATTTTAAATTGAGAAGAAAATCAGAGAATCTTTCTTTATATATAGAGGGATCACCTATAAAATTTTTGGTTATAGTAAATAATAAAGAATTTAGAGCATCAGGTATTGAATGACCATTATCACCAAGAATAGGGTTATTATCATTATCGCGCTTAACAACATCTAAAATTAAATCGTGTTCTTTTGTAGTTAAATATCTATCCCACCGATGTTTTAATTGACCAGTAAATCTAGTAATAATATAAGTAGCTATTTGTTTATCTGTTCGGTGAGCAACTTTTAAAACATTTGCATACATAATCATTTCATGTATAATATTAAGAATTTCATATTCAGATACACCATCGATATTCCATTCATAAAGGTGGGTAGCAGAATAAGAGTGATTTATAAGGAAAGGTCTTTCTTCATATTGTATATCAGGAGGAGTTGGTCTAGAATAATAATTACATTGAACTGTAGGATTAGAATTAAACGTAGAATTTTTATGAGGGTATTTAGAATGTGATGCATGTATTTTATTTATTTGAATTGTGATTCTAATTGATCATGCATGTATTATTATCAAGAGTAATATGATTATCTACTATTTTCAGATTCATACGCAGTGTTAGAAGAAGAATTATATTGACTTAAAGCTTGAACTTGCTTATCAGGTAATCGAGAAGAAGAAGGAACATAGGTTTTATTAGCAAGTGTTAATTTATCAAGCATTTCATTAATTTTATCTAATTTAGTATATATTCAGAAGAGAAAGATGGCATTGAAGGTAATTCATAAGGAATAAATATAGGTTTTTGCGTAGAAGGTTTTGTCGGGGTTACATGGTTGATTAAAGTTTCAAGTTTGCTTAAATGTAATCCTATTTGACTTAAGTAAACATTTGTATAATTATTCTGTTGAATGATATTATCAAAATTTTTATCATTATTATTTAAAGCATTAACCTTATATGGAGTAGCAAAATATTGTTTTGATGTTTGATCAATACTTATTGTAGTTTTTGGAGGATAAAATTCATAAATTTTTTGACGATCTGTTGTTAACCACTGTAGTTCTTTAGTAAGAACATTTAAGTGGGTAGAAATTGTTCAAACCATATAAAGAAAGGAATTTGTCATTTAATATCATGCATATAAGTATAATAAGTGTTTCGTATATATGCTTGTTCGTCTTTATGAAAAGTTTGTAAAAACCAAGTTCTTTTGACTGTATTTTGTAAAGATTCAAAATCATGTTGAAGTAACTCTTTATTGAGAACAAAATCAGTTTGTAAAATATGTATAGAATGAGATCTTTGTAAAGATATAATTTCAGATTGAGTAGGAGAAATTTTATCAGGTGTTTCAGTTTGATGATCATAGATAGGTAATTGAACAGAGGCTTCAGTGAATATAATTATTCGTTTCGAGGATATTTAGGCCATTTTTGCAAACTAATTTTTTAAAAATGTTGTAAAAATTTAGGTAGATTAAAATTTTATTGGATTTTGAGAGAATATAGTGAAAAATAAAATTTTATAGGAGTTGATGAAACAGTGAAGAAAGATGATTTGAGCGTTTTTTTCATATTTATTGTAATGGAAAAAGATAATTTGGTGGAGAGATGAAGATAATTTTAATTTTTTATTTATTTATTTTCTTAACCAAAATTTTATGCTTGTTATGTTTGCAAATGAAATTTTGGAATAGGAGAAAATTTGATTTGCAAACATGCCGTTAATCAAAATAAATTTTAAAACTTAACCCATATATATTTTTATTATTGTGTGCTTAATTTTTATATATTATTAAAACTTAGTGAATATAATTATTTAGGATATTTAGGCCATGTTTGTAAATTAAAATTTGTAAAGCAATCAAAATAAATTTTAAAACTTAAAAGAATATATTTAAAGTAGTTTCTGTTTTTAATATAGAAAGCTAATCTCTTAAATAATTAGAAAAGTATCGGTTTTCACTTTGGGGTAGTATTGGCTCCTCATAGAAGTGAGTAGCCCACCACGATGCTTCACTGAGTAATACTAAAATGCCACTTAGAATAATGACCCAAGAAAGAAAAGAAAAGAGTAAAGTACTTTGCTAAAAAAAAGACAGACTAAACTCCTTTGAATAAAAATTATGTAAGGAAAATAAAATATAATACTCCGTGCTTTAAAACATTTTCCTTAATAAAAATAAAAGATGTAAAACATATTGAAAAATCAAAAGGGGCCACAGAGTTGCTGCTCAACTATTTTTTCATATCTCAATTTTTAGCTAAAATACTAAGCTTATACTATTTTTAAATATGAGAATAATATCTGTGCATGCGTGACTAAACCAACACAGATTTTTATTTTACATAGTCTCAGAAAGAGAGGAGATAACGTACCTAACTGTTAAGAATTAAAGATAAAAACGTCCTTTCAAATCTAAATTAAAAAAAAAAGAGACAAAAAAAATTATCTTTTCACTATTTTAGAAAAAATTACACTTTATACTCCTATGACATTACAGTTTTTGTAATTTACACCTCAAATTAAGTAACTTAGACAAATTGTATCTCAATATAAGTTTATTTACACTTTATCTCAAGGTTAAGATTTGACCTTTAAGATTGTGTTGTGTGGTCTATTTTTTTAGTAATTTTAATAATAATATCTTAAAATTAAATTTAAAATATAAATTTATTGATTGTTTAAGGTGTAATGTGTTAAATTTATTAATTTGAGATTAAATTATAAAATTATAGTAATTAGAGAGTGTTAAGGTGTATTTTTTTTTCTTGTTTGTATTTCGAATTCCAAACGGTACAGGGAGGTTAGCTGATTAGTAGCAGTGGAGAGATTAGGATTACAGCCACTGTCGTTTAGTCGTATTAAACTATAATTTTGTAGATAGTCCTGAAACTGTACATTGCCTTGCATTACTGATTTATCTCTACGAAAACGACCTCTTTATCCTTGTCATGGAAAAAAGAAAGCGGGAGGGATGACCGCACTCAGCACCGTTGTCGTAATTTCGTTAAATGCCTTTTTGCATCTCCAAAACGGTGTCGGTTTGTTTTGGATCCACCCACCACAAATCACAGTCGCGTCAAGTCCAGTCGGCTGAGCTTTTCACCTTCCGTGGTTCCCACTAGTTCTGATCTGATCGAGAGAAGGTTAAAACAGGGAAGACACCTGCTCATCCACAGTGAGAATTCAGGTAATCTCATACCCTGAATCGAAATGGAAATTAAGTACTTGGAAATTTTTGCATGATCTTTCGTTTTTACTTCAATTATAAATTCCCTTTGAACCCATAATTGGCGCTTTAATTTTCTGCCACAATGATGATCTCCGCCAGAGTATATTGGGTTGCATTTGGAAAAGTTTGATTATTGCGCTCCTTTTGCTGTAACCACCCATCAATTCATCTGGAAACAGAGAAATATGGTATGTAAATCAAACTTCGCTCGATAAAGTTTCAGTTTTTGGGCTAATTAAATTGCCTTCATATGCATGTTTTTTGGGGTACTGGAATTCGTTTCTTTTTGCTTCTTACTTACACGGTTTTGTATTGAATAAATAAGTGTGGAATGTCTGCCAATTGGAGAATTACGGAGATGATTGTAATGGCAGGTTTATCACTCTAGTTTTGTGGATGAGGAAGGAGTAGCTAAAGCTTGTGGGTGCCCTCTACTCCCTCTAAAAAGCCATATAAAGGGTCCTGCTCCAGCTTCCGATCAAGGTTTTTTTTTTTTGATGAATTGCTTCCGATCAAGGTTCTAACTTGCATTCGCTTATTAGAGTTACACAAACGTCACTTTTATTCGCCATGAAATGCTGGGCCACAATAGTTCCCGTACATGGACACGCCTGATACATGTAATTTGCAATCGATGTGAAGTATATTAGTAACCTTCGTTGGTACTGGTAACAGCTTTGACATGAAAATTAAGTAGTCATTGTGTGGACAGTTTGTGAAAGGAAAAGAAATTGAATCAGAGTAGGTTATTGGTTTCATTTCGTTGCATCTTTGGATATTGAGGTATTTGTGTATACAGACAGAACTGATATTGTTGATGAAGCCATAACCTTCTTCCGCGCCAATGTCTTCTTCCGGAACTTTGATATCAAGAGCTCTGCAGATAAGCTCCTTATATATTTGACCATGTACATTAATGTGGCTTTGAAGAGGCTTGAAGGTTGCAGAACTTTGGCCGAGGGAACCAAGGCGATCATCAACTTGGGTCTGGAAAAGGTTCCAGTCCCCGGAGAGTCTGGTTTTCCTTTTCCAGGTCTTTTCCCCCTTCCTCAGTCTCAGCAGGAAGCAGGTGAAACTCCTTGCATTTTGTTTCTCTTCTTAGAATGTATGTCAGTGAGCTCATCCTCATATTGCTTGCCCCGTGGTTATTCTCTCATTGGTTGACTTCTATTTTTGTCTATCTAGATATGGCTGTAATGTTTTTAAAGCTCACTCGAGCACCCTCTATTCCATCCTTTTATTTGGATGGTATATTAGGAAATTCATGGTTTATCTTCATCCCGACTTTAGATGATTTATTGCAAGTCTAGGTTTAAAAACCTCTAGACTTCACTATGAATCTAGTGAATAAGCATCCTAGTTTGAATTCTTTCTCATTTCTAATCCTCACAATGGGTAAGTAGAGGATAATCACTTTATTTGTGCGGTCTAGGGAGTTACTTTGGACAAAATTTGACAGCAAGATGCTTGTGAGAGTTTTTGTAATTTCCCTGAATGAAAGAAAGCATGACCTTTTCTGGTTTGTAATTATGACATGTATGATGTGATCTCTTGCATCCTTTTAAGGTTACGGAGTTGGAGCCCCTACACACTTTCTTCCATGGTTGGGACTTGTGTAGCTCTCCATTTGGAATTGAAGATATCAGTTCTGCACCAACTTATTGATGCTTATCATTTCAAAGTGGTCGCAGATACACCCTTGGATGGCCCCTTCATGCAGAAATGTATCATTAAAGTTGCAATTCATTCGTCATTTGATTGGTAGACATCCCTAAAATCAATGTGGTATTAGAGTTTTAAGATGACAGCTGAATACTGAGAATAAACAATCATATTGATGTTTGGAATGTTGGTATGTATGATCAGATGCGATCTCTAGTCTCTGTCTTCTACATAAACACCCGTGCTTCCATGTGGCTGATTGCTTCAGCATTAGATATTCTTCTTAATCTTAAATATCTACCAATTGAATGCAGAGTTGCTGAGGAATTATTTGAAGCAGATAAGGGAGGAAACAAGTGGGAGATTATTGAGTGTTGCATACAGACCCAATGGGACTCCAAACAAATGGTGGCTGGCTTTTGCAAAAAGGAAATTCATGAATATCATTGTCCCTTGAAGAGTTCTCTGCGAGGAATCTTTGCCCAACTAGTGAATTCAATATGACGAGTTGTGGACAACTGTGCAGTTGAGGTGTAATATGAATCTAAATATCAGATCAGGAAGCATGCTTGCTTCTTGCTTTTCGTGGGTCAGAGCAAGAACTTGGAACCAAGTAATTGAACAAGGGTATGGCGCACCCTGGGGCAATGTAACAGTTTGTGTAAATGGCCGACATGTTTGTTTTCCTCTGGCGATTCTCTGTTTTTTTTTTCCTTCCTCAAGGCTGCTTGTTGGTACAATTGCTTTGCCTTTGTGAGTGGATGCCGATGTTGTCTCCCTGTTTCTGGGAAAGCGATGTTGTGGAAGTGGTACAAGAAGTAGGTTATTTGTAGATTGTAGTCAGGGTCCACTGGTGGCGTTATTTTCTACTTTTTCATAGACACCACACACTCCTGTTGTCCCCCCTTGATAAGTTAATACTCATCACCATCTTTGGTTGATACCCACAAGATTGCATGTGAAAGAC
>RXIC02000451.1:0-94926 GCA_003952965.2 Morella rubra | reverse complement strand
CGTCTCGCACCCTAGACAGGAAACAGCTTTACTCTTTTCTTGCCTGTGGAGGAAGTGAGAGATATGGAAGTAGAATGTGAGGAGCGAGAAAACAGAGGGAGAGGGAGAGAGCAACTGTTGCTACGTCGTCTACTATAAGCCCAGTATGTCCACAAGATCAAGATTGATATTAATATGAACTTTTTCAGTTTGTTCTCCACACTATTGAGCCGTATTTTTCTCCTTCGTCTTATTAGGCTAAGAACGCTCGACCTTTGAATATAGTTAGTTAGTGCATAAAATGTCAAAGTTGCTCTGAGCCCGATGTTTGAGCATAGCCTTATGTCTACCCAAACTCATATGTTTCCACATTATCTTTGTTGCGTCACGAATTCAGGCTATTACATTGATTTCCCCCAGGTTCTCTCCCAAATAGATCCATTATAGTTTTTTCCTTATCCCTTTACCACTATTCATGTGTTACACGTCTCTATAAACGTTTCATCAGGCACAATACCTTACAAAAGTAACGTCTATCTGCGATTAGCACTTCTTAAGCCTTTAAAGATAGTATTTCATTGTAGTCTTCATCTCTAACCGTCTTTATCAATTTTGTACTCCTTGACAATCCTCGATACGAAATTTTTCACAGTGTCGTTAAATGTAGCAGAAAACAGAAGAACCTACAATAAATTGGTTACAGAAAGAAGTTAACCAGTTTGCTCTTAATTGGACAAATAACTTGATTTTTACCAAGATAATTCTATCTAACCAAATAGCAGAGAATTTACAACTTGCATAGGCCATCATGGCCGCTGTCAACATAACCAGTAGCATACTTTTCATAGCATAATCACTTAATGAGCACATTATACAGATACAGAAGTAAATGCATCAACAAAGACATTCGTACTGCCTCTTTCTAAAGAGAGATTTTCCCAACAGCTCTCATCGATTACAGCAAAGCTAATTCATTATTTGGTACTAAATTATCAAGCTAGACCCTTTTGTTTAGGAACACTCACCTTTCCATACAATAAATGTTTATTGTTTTTACTTTTCTATCGAAGAACAGACAGATAGAACTCTCCTCTCTGCCAAGATCTCAGATTAGTCATTGACAAGATGATAGAGATCCGATCTACATAACTTTATTCATTTTGATAATAGATAACGGTAAATAACTAAATATAACGATCCCTTAGTCTTAACGTCAACACCTTCATGGGAATTCCACTAACTAACTACGCTACATCAATTTGGAAAGCGTTCACTGGGATATTTTCAATATACTTTATATACGATCATTATTACTTCAGAGCTCCGGTGTAGGACGACAAATTGCAATATGACCAGATAGCTCTCTATATAAATCTTAGACATGTCGATAAATCTCTCGCACGCAGTATGACTCAATCGTGAATATCAAAGAATACAATTATCACTCAACTATTTAGTATAAGAATGGACGAATGTAGCGCAATGCATGTCTCCAGCTCCCGAAGAGGAAAATTCATGCCATCCCCCCCCCCCCCGCCTTCCGCATGACTCATCTTCTCCTCACTCTCACAATTACATCAGCCGAGGCATACAGATAACCATGCCCAAATCTATTCAGGTAATTGCTACCAGACTACAATTGTTAGTGTCCTGCCAGATTAACATAAGTAGTCGCTACTCAAAAGCATGACTGTCAATTTAATTTCCGCGAGCTTTCCATTATCAATAATTGATTGATACGTCAACATCCAGTATCTCAAACGATAGTAGTGAGCGATGTCTCATATAGAGGCCACTGGCGGACCAGTTAAGAAGAGCTATCTTTGTTATTGTGTTTGCGAAGATACTCACTAGCTTTATCCTCTCGAAATTCGATCATGTGTAAAGAGTAATCCAGTGCACGTAGTCTTAAAACAACTCAGATACTTGGCGAATAAAAATGGTGCCTTTGAAGACCCTCAAATTAGTGTTAGTGAGACAAGATTCGCAAGAATATCCTAGTGCATGAACCCCAACTCTCATTCGCACCCTCGCGTTACTGCTACAAAGTAGTAACAAGAATTAAGACACAGCAATCAATATTACATAAGAATACCATTTACGTGTTGAACCGATGTCGACTGTCGCTACGGAAAGTTTCGTTCATGCCGAAGTCAAAACAATACAAGTTTTTAGATTTTGAAACCGCCCAATATTGAGAGGCTGAATTGATCTGTAAAGTTGGGAATGAGTTTTGCAACCTAGCATGGATATTCTTCAAGCATGAATGTCCCTCATACAGAGAAGCACGACAACAGCTACGAGATATGGATAGCGACATCTCTTGTTCACTTTTAACATCATCGAATCTCATCAATCTTATATAGAAGAAAGCAAATACTGAAGGAAGTGTAAAGCACCAATACGATCACAAAGAACAGGTGCTGAGACAAAGATTATCATGTCATAGAGAGTATGTCAGAGAATATAGCTCTTGAAAGGTAAACGATTCAATATATTTACTAGTGCCCCTGTTAGCATCGTCGTCCGCACGTTTCTCGCTCTCTTGTTCTCGCCCAGGCTAGTACTCAGAACTGACGGTAATTAGATCGGAAATCAAGAATGCCTTAAGATCTAGTGGTCATAGCATGTTTGCAAGTGTGATCTGACAAGCATATAACTATTCAAGGAAGCCAGTGAAGGCTTGAGCTAAATTATATGATATATCCTTCGCCACTCAGAAACCAAAGCATCCTTAGCATAAATTTACACGTCTAACTCCTCTCCTTATTTCGCTCATGTCTTTCTCGTATAGACTTCCAGATTCTGCGCTCTACAACAAATTTTCCAAATCACCCCTATGTCATTTTCATTACTTTTCTATCAAGATCAATCTCCACGTATTACACTAGAAACTCACAGTCTCCACTCAATTTCCTCACTCCAAACTATAGCTGAAATATCGGCAGGATTCTTACAAAAACTCTGTGCCTTTCCGTCAGACACGACGTGTTCATACTACGAGTTGCAAGACTCGAACTATTCACGAACCTCTGCACGGTAACCCGAATAATATTTGTCCCGTGTCACTAGTATATTTCCATACATACTTGTCCTTCAAATACGCTACAAATCTCTTTCTCGCACTTGTTCACAAACAATTAATTCTCGAAATAAACTAGTTATTGTCTGACAGGCTCTCTCGCGGTCTTAAGGCGTTAGCTTTCACTACTTCCTGCATACAATTTTGTTATTGTTCTCAACTATATTATACTTCGCATTGTTCGTATCCCTCAGAAAATAATTATCTCATTTTCGTATCTATGCGCTTATGATATTTAGATGAGAGTTTAAAAAAAAATTATTACATTCAATATTAAAACATCTGTGTTTGAATGTGTTCTCTAATAAAGATTTTTAACTCGGATTCGGCAAGATTAATTATGAATGTATGAATAGACGTCTATTGTGGTAAGAGCAGTGACGCGCCAAATTACCTCGTTCACAGGGAAAAGTAATTTTTCTCTATTTAAAAGATTTTTTCTTTTCGATTATAACAAAATTGAAAAATATTATAGTGATAGACAGAAAATACATCCTATAAATGGTTTCGCATAAACAGATACATTTTCTGTCCTTTTGATGCTTAATCCAAATAAATTCCTCCGTTTATTATAATTTCGTCTATTCTAAATCATACTCTCTTGTTGCTCTATGATGTCGTTTCTCTATTTCGCGTCGTGAATGTATATCAGGGTCAATAATTCTGATCACTTACGCATATGCCATGCCTCTATCCTTCATTTTTTATAGTTTTCTTAAAGACAACACGACAACTCTATAGAAATTACGCCAATAATATTATTCTTTCGTATGAAGAATTTATGAGAGGTGTTGTTCTAAGCTGTACCGATGAGGAAATTACAAGATCCCAACACAATTCAAATAAATATCCAGATGATCTCACCTAGACAATATTATATCGATTCTTACTCAGAACAATTCCTGAGTTTATATAAGTTAGACTCAATCATGATCAAATCTTTCGATTAACAAAAAGGTTATGAAGAATTACAAAATCATTGGCACTACGTGTCGCATCAGATGTTTCTTATATTTTAGATACTCATTGTTCACGAAATTATCTTCCTTACAATCTTCAAATATCTCTATGACATTCTCTCTTTGTGTTCTTATTCTAGAACTCTTCATAACGTCATCGCCCCTTCTATGCGGAATATCATCCTTCACGCTTTCTGCTAACTACTTGATTAAGGTCTTTCCATCCCTGATTCTTAGAATACACCAACGTCTATTATTCTTCTATTCAAGTTCCACTATCGAGTTCGAACTGCGCGATCGAAAGGTATAGCGTCTAGTCTCTAGTCATAATGTTAATCAAATTCCATGTCGAACTCCAGTCAATCAGCCATTCTGTTCGCTAATTTACTTTCCCTCGTATCTACGCTCGTCTTTCTCCCTTCATTCTCTCGTCTCCAACCCCCCCCCCACATCCGCTCTTTTAATCCTCAATTATCTCCTAGGTCTGTGTCTTTTAAACTGTATATTATGTATTTCTTTTGTTCCATACCAAACTTGCCGTGATTCAAATGCTCCCTAATTAGTATTATCTATGACTCACCTTCGATCTGTTTCTATTTTTCATACTTTTTCTTTTGTCTTTTGCATTGTTTACTCTTGCTTTATCAATACTCCTAAACTTGTTGTTCCGCAAAATCAGGAGCACTTATGAATCTGATACTGTTTTTCTCCTATCGATGCGTCTATATTTTTGAGATTGTAACCTATTACAGTATTTATTTCGTTTGCTTCCGATTCCGCTGACAATTTTGATAATCGAGTTATAGTTAACCATATAAATTATGACGAAATGAATCTTTTAAGAATTGCTTCAATTACAGATTTATGCGAAGCCGGGACTTGATCGTTAACTACCGAGTGAGTGTTAGATGTACTTAGAGTAAAAATTTAAAGGTATATTATAGACCGTACTTTTTATTCTTATGTGTGCATACATATACGTCGTCGAATAGAATGTTACTCATATGCATTCAATAACTTTAGAGCTTACCTATAGGAAGACGACATTATACCTCAACAACATCTCTTAACTACGGAACCGGTGTTACTATTTACTACTCAGAGATAAATTAATCATTCCAATACTTATTATTATACGAGTACAACCTACCAGTTTGTCTCTCGAGCGCCTATTGCCTGACGCGTTGTTTTCAGACTATAGCTTAGAATTTTCACATCACATTACTAAGACAAATGTAGAAACACGTTTTGGAATTAACTTGGCAAGACAATGTTCAGAAAATAATAACGAGCGGACGAGACTCACACATTGAACGTAGCGCATGCATTCAAAATTAGCAACCTGCAACGAGCCCTGGCGCCCATCACCCAACCAGTGGATTGGCCAACAGGATCCCGCAAAACTGCCAAACGACGTAGTGAAATGTCGCTGATAGGAGCTCTGAGTAACCGCCATAGCACGGGTCCCAATAAGACCAGAGCGTAGGAAGATCCCGGCATGCTTACTGGTCTGTATAATGCATCTTCCGAACAGTTAGTATTAGAGTACTATCAGGAATCCTGCTGCCTCTTGTTGAAGTACATGATGGTACGAATCGGCACGTATGCAACATATACTGTTGGGTCTTTAACTTTCACTCTTCTGGCGTCAGTACGCTGTCAATGATGCGTGCGCTCTCCCTACCTTATTAATCTGTACTCGAGTGACTAGTGGAGATCACTCCAGACAAATCAAGGAATAAAAATAACCTAATTCACATAATGAGCTGGCAAGATTAAATTTTATTAGTACCTTTTCATAGTCTTTAATTGTGATAGAAAGGATGCTCGGCGCTGTTATGTTCGCAAGAGATGCCAAGTCGTGATGAAGCCACATTTACAGTGCGACGTCGCATCATGGTAGTGGCATATTTAGTATCAGAGTCAAAGCCTCAGGTGTTCAGTGTTAAACTTTTCAGCGTTTTCTTACTTTGAGGGTTGAAGAAAAGCTACAAGATAAGTGATGTGTCTTGTGTTACGGTGTATAATAGAAATTTTGACGCCTAATAGATTTGAAGTCTTAGATAACAAAAAACTCTAATATGTGATTTGTTTATTCAGAAAAAAGGCGTTTTAGAAATTATTTTTATTTACTTCACGAGTGGCTCACCTGGCTTTCCTCGAACCAATCTCGCCCTTGTGGCTCTAATCCCCTTATCTTTTTACTTCTGTCATCCTGCAGTTTTTCCCACTGTCTGGTTACATCGGAATCCCCGCAGGTACTTTACTGTTTTACTGTTTTTTTTTTTTGCATTTTTATTATAATGAGTAGGTCATAGGTCAGAAATGTCGATGGCTGGCCTCGCCGCGCCCCATCGTGTCCACCCCCCTTTTATTTATTAAGTTTTGCATTCATCTGCCTCTCCTGTGGTACGCTCCACAGAAAAAACCAGAATACTAACGATTAAGAAAAGTTTCTCGTCCCGACCGCTCCCAGGCACGCAAGTATGTTCTTTTGAGGCGCGCGTAAAAATCTGCCGCGTTGGACATTTTCCCCGTGTTGACAATGCACCCCCCCCCCCCCCCAGCGAGAGCCTCGTCTGTCTCTCCTTCCTCACGCACCACTCCACGCGCTGCGAGTTCATTGTGCGATCTCACTTCCCCTCGCTCTTCCCTTCTCCTCTCCATACTCCTCTCTTTTCACACTGCTCCGATTCCATTTCTGAACAGAAACCCTCTCCTGCCGCGCGTGCCATCCTCCCCCACCCCCTCTCTCCCGGCGAAGTCCTCTTCTCCCTCCTCCTCCCTTTCTCCTTCTCTGTCACTCTACCTTTGCACTTCTATCCTATGCGAACCACTGAACTGCATTCCTTTTGCGGGATAGTAGCTGTCTATTGGCTTCCCAGCATGCACATAAATTATGCTCAAATAGATTGGCATTCTTTGCTTTGCTCGCGCGACCTCGTTCCGTCCGACCCACAGACTAATTGGTGTGCTAGTGCAACATCGCTAGTAATCACCACACCCCGTTGTCGTACGCGCCTTTTATTAGCTAAGATGCGATTTCAAAAATTCCACTCATGTGCTTTGTAAAGACTCATAATTTCAACGACACTATATATATATTCAACTTTTTTAATTTTTTTTTACTATTATATCTTTTGTACTGTCGATGTGAGATTCCATAACATGTTATCTACTTGTGTCTTTGCAATCCTGTACAGTATAGCTACTCAACATATCAGCTCTGTGCCGCTTGGCATTTGCCTTCTATTTTTTTGTTTATGGGTTGTGTATAAGTGGAGTAATAATAATTATTTCTCTAGGATTGAAATGTCTTTAACGATTTACCTTACACAATTGGTCAGTGAAAGTATCAATACTCTATTTGGTTTTCTGTCTTATCTGGGGCTTTTTTGTTTAGATTGAATTATTGTGTCAACTAAATCAGAATTTTTTTATTGAGAATTATGCTAGTCAGATATATTCTTATTGCTTGATGATGTTTTATTTCTGAGTGGAATATTTGTTAGTTGTATCTGAGGGTGTCTGTTTTTGAGTTAATTTGGGAAATTTTGATGAAAACTCGAATGATACTAACAAAATAAATTAATAAATAGTTCTATTTATAGATTTAAGTGTGTATATGTTATTAGAATGTGTGTATTTAGTATTGAAGAAGTATTGACAAACTTAATTATTTTTCGCAAATTTACTTGTCTTATGTTTTGTCCATTATATGTTGTTTGTTAGAGTTTGCTAAGTCATGTGTATTCAATAACTTTGGTAGGATACCGTTTGACAGAAATCTACAGAGATCAAAAAAATAAATTGTTATATGTATTCAGGAATGTGTTTTTAAGCTGGTTATTTTGAATTAATCTCTCAATCGATCTTTTTTTATTGGAAGTTTAGTTTTTATTATTTAGTCATTAACTATATTTTATTTGACAATGCTTATCTCTCAATTAATATCGTATCATGTTTTTTTTCTTATGCTGCGTTTGATAGCAATCAAAATCAGAAACTCTTAGGGAATTTTAATTCGAATAACCATCTACGATCACTAACAAATAATATCTTTGTTTAAATTTATAGACGTCACGTATTTCTCTGAATTTGAGTCATGACTTAAATTCGTATGTGGAAGTTGTGCTATGATTTGCTTTTTAATATTACATTAGTCTGTGTTTATTTTCCATATCGTTCTGCGTCGATGTTTTCTTTTTCCTGCTTAGCCTTTTTTTTTTTAACAAACTCTACGTTAGTTCTACTGGCTAAAAAATCTTTTCCTTTTCTTTTTACTCTAATGCTGCTATAGCCTATTGATCGAGCTCACTCCAATCACGATAAATCTTCTGTGTCATTACGTGCAATTCTTCTCCTGAAGCTCTATAAATTCATGATGATAACAGTGTCTATTTGACTCCTTCCCCGAGATAAATCTGATGTTCCTCTTACCTTCTTGCTTACGAGACATTGCGTACGGATTTCGTGTTGTTGTGTCTCTTAGTGTTCGTGTTCTAATCGCTGATACTATATTGGTTGCAGAATTGGTTATGCATCTGCGTGTCTGTTTAATATTCTGTTCAGCGATCGAACCAGCCTCACAGCCTGAGTATCCCAAAATTTGAAGGACAAAAGAACCGTAACATACATTTCTTATGCGGTACTTGTTCTTATGTTATTGACATAATTACTACTCCACATCGGACATAACATGTCATTTCGTATTCTTAGTGAAATACCAACCCAATCAAAAAAAATAGTATAATATTTCGTAAAACCATATGTTGTGATTTTGAGTAGACTAATCATCAAGAATGGTATATCGGTTACCGATCTATAGGTCAACCATCCACTGTCATATTTGTCATCCACTATTCTAGAGGTTGAAATTTAACAAATAGAGGCAGGTGAGCCGTTTGGTCGAAAATGTTGTCTCACTTAGTCTTCTTAAGGGATGTTGCTGTAACCCGTGCTGGCAGATTTTTTTCTCGACAGATGTGAAAATCAACGGAAGTCTGATGTTGGGAACTGACGGATGGGTAGGTTTTGGCTCACAATAACTTATTGGTCAACGTACAACCGGATAGTACTATCTAACACCTGGTACTTTGTTCATAAGGATCTAACTCTTATCCGTGAGTATGTACCATTCTCTTACTTGATAGCTTTATTATCCGTACTATGGAGTCGCAATATAACCGGCTGACTTTCATTGAATTCATTATCTGGAGCGTGAAGCTGTTTTTTAAGCAAGGCTGGTGCTTCCCGTTTCTTTCTAATCCGTTACATTCATATGATCTGAGGCCTATCTTTATTGAGTTAGGTGATTTTTGCCATATAAAACTTTTGTGATTCAATTTTCAGAATGTTTTGTTAATCTTTTTCTTTTGGTGCCAAGTAAAGATAGAAGATGACATACGTTGAGCTATCTAATTTATCATAAACGAACATATGAGGTGACAATCCATATACAGAAGTTGTCTAATTTTTACCACAAGAATACAAATTTATTAAACCACTTCGATACATATTCAAAAAAATATATTATAAAACACTTTAAATGATTCTAATTTGATGATAGTGTACTATGGACATGCAATTCAATTAAACTTTAGAATATCAAATTTCACAGCAACCTTATGAGAATGTATTAGCAAAGAGAAGTTTTGTCTTTTAGAGGTGCAGATCAAGTAAGGGGTTAGTTCTAAAGCAAATCAGAGATTGTTGCTAGATCTCTTCGGGACCAAATTATTAACACAAAAGTTACAACTTAAAACAATCAACATATAAGTTCTTGTAAGACGAAGCAATCTCTCTTACTAACTGAGACAACTGCCACATTCGTTGAGCCATATTGTAAGAGAGAGTGGAGCCAATCCTTTCATGCCCCTACTACCATATGGAATTCACTTTCCGTCCTATGATGTCCAGAGTTGAAGATTTAGTTATACTCTGACCCAAATTAGTAAGTACTATAAATACACCTAACGTTAAAATCTTACTTATAAAAATATTAAATCTATGATTATTTCAACTATAGACTAAATAACTTTAATTGCAAACACAGAATATATAACATTGGATTCACCGAGTCAATTCGTATCAAGTTTGTGATTTCTTCATATCAGAGTCATGTCGTCCTCCTCACGATGGATCACATCCATCCATTTTGACACAACATGCCTTCTGCGTTTTGCCAATGAACTTCGAACGATCCAAATATCCGCCTCCCAGGTTCGACTACAATTACTGACTCAGAAGTACAGTGTAAAGATCCAATACGTACCTGTAATGCGGAGCTATGGCAAGAGCAAGTAGATATGTGATAAGGAGTCCATATTTGAATTGCTAGAGCGTTCTTGGACCATACTCACTCAATAAGTCAAAATTGTTAATAATTGGATATAGAGGTAGCCTTTCTAGATTCTCTACCCAATCAGTGCGTCATTATTACAAAGTATTTAAATAATAGATCATTGTGAGCTCGCTCAGACATGATTATATAGAGTCTGAGAATATTTGACACATGTGAGCCATGTCAACGTTTTGACTTTTGATGTTACTACTCGTTGGAACTCAACTTATTCGATGTTGGATGTGGCTTTGAAGTATCAATAGGAATTTGAGTTGATGTTGGATGAGGCTAACACAGATGAGTCAAACTTCTTAGATCTGATATTTGGTGAAGCGCAAAGGGCCTCATGCTGACTAGAATAGAGGCCCTCTAGGCCCCCCCCACTACTCCGAGGGATTGGGAAGTCACTCTCCATACCATTTGTAAAACTTCTTCGACAGCTATTTTACGAAGTAACACAATAACGAATGTCGGATCAACATGTTCTACAGATAGATGATTGCTACCCTATGGCATGGCAGTTGCCTAAGATCACACATCAAGTCCATCATATTGGTCATCTATCGCCAAGTATTTTTTGCTTAATAGTCCCACATAGAACACCTTGTGCCTTAATCAGTAAATGAGTACTCTCTTCACACGTTCCATAGATAAACAATAAAACGCTCATAGCCCTTATTACTACTTACTTCCCCAGATCATACTTTCGTGCTGGTGATATGAAGTAGAATACCAATAGTGAATATTACTACTCTTCTAGTTCTTGTCTGCAAAGCACCATATTCGCTTTTGATCGATCAGAATCTCCAATATTGGATTGTTACTGCAGATACAAATTTATGGCAGTACTTAAATAATGATGCTAGGAGTCGCGGTAGTGCAACGATACGTTTGCTGAAGGTGATAAAAGTTAAACGGGAATGCGGGGCGATGACCGGCATGACTAGACCTGAGCAAAACGACAAATAGTCACAAGCCTATCTTACCATCGTGTTCTGAGTAATGTCCGACATTATAGATGCGTAGAAGTATCAACTATGCTCACCAATACTTTGTCATATTGTTATGGTTTTATCATGCGGTATGCCATTCTCTGTTTTGATAAAGCAGAAGGGTCTACTTCATTTACTAAATTAAGATCGACGGCTTATGTGTTCAGAAGAATAGCTATTATTCATTATCTAACACCATTGCGAACAATACTACATTATGTAGAACATCATATTTGATGATGCCAATTATGTAAGAGTGCTATAACTTCATTTACAAACGGGAGTTGGATGGACAGTCATGAGCCTAGTTGCTGCGACGGTGGAAGTCGCATTATTCGCCGCTCTTCGCTTGCGTTCACCGACACACTTAATCGTACTAGTTTTCCAACGTGAGATGAGTCCTTCGATCCCTGTCAAGCTGGCACTCGCTTAGCCAAAAATTTTACCAGACATCTAAATACTGCATCTCGTGGAGAGATTATATTATCAAAAGTCCTATGCAACGCACATCACATCAAATACTTGTCTCAACTTGATAGTAACACAAGGTTCAATATGTTATCAAAGGCTCCTTCATTTAATAACATTGGTATTTTTGTAACTCCTTTTGTGCTTCTACTTGGTTAACCTTGTGTGGACGTTACTCTCATAAAGTAATCCTCATGCTTCCCCGCATCAGCTCGAGACGGTGGTGACTTGTACATGGCTTGAGTCATATTGCATCGGATCACCCTTAGCAATATGAATAATAACTACCCTTTGTATCAACCTCTCCCTTCTCAGTTCACTTTCTTCATTTTTGAGTCGTGATATGTATTCCCTCCTTCCACGCCTGCTCACCGCCCATCATCAACCATGCGACCAAACTATTGCAACATTCAGTGATAGATAGCCAAGACAATCTCCTTAATCTGTATCTTTTTGATGCCTTCCTATTATCCCGGTCTTCTAAACATTGTCAAACTAGTGGATCTGTGACCCCTCTACATCCCACGACCCTAAATCCACTCCACAAAAAACTCCCGCAGAAAGGTTCCCTCCTATTTTGTGCGTCAAAATTGGGGCCTGAGATGTGATCCTAATCGTGATTCAGATTTAAAGCAGAAGAGTGCCCAACGACATGATTCTGGAAGTCCTGAGTCTACTGACAAAGATCCAAGCATTACCATATAAACAGATTGACTCAAAGAGTTATTAATATTTATTTCATGATTATTTTTGTGTGACTCGATTTATTATTGTTAATGCTTTGAATAACGGGTTTATTTTTATTTTTATAAATAATATAAGCTGATCAGTTTATACTAATTTCTTATTGGAAATATAAATTGTAGTGCTATGAGTTTTAAACCGTTTATCTTTTGGTCCCCCCGCGTATGGTACTACAAAGGTTTAAGTAGAGGTATTTCTGAAACCGCACCAAAGCAACCCCTCTTTCAACTTATGGTTCTTATACTTAAGTATACGCTTCTCTAATTTGATATATTTTGCTTTATTTCCTCACTTGATATTTAATTTGAGACATGTCCTCACTATTTAACAATCTTCTCGATGTTGTCGTATAATCTCTAAAAGATATAAATTGGTTTACTTCTTTAGATTATTCTGGATTTAGTATTTTTTGACACTTCTTACCACATATTATCTATCCTATATCTTTTCTACTCACAAAGATTTGATCTATTCATTAATCTTTATTTCTTTTGGGCCATAATCTTCATTAGTCCTTCAAACATCTAAATGATTATGTGCATTAAGGCTGGACAAAGATATGAAAAAAGATCAAGACAAAAACATCTGAAATAACATTGTCACCACCCAATGTTGACGATAAAATTGAACCCCCCCTCTTTATACTAATTGGAAATATAGATGGCCACATAATAATTAAATTATGGAGTGAATTAGTCACCGCGGACACCACTACACCCCTATGAAAATCCCGCTTTTGACCGCTAAATAATAAGATCTTTTTTACATTATTTTAGCAGTTTTTTCTTTTCCCAGAATGGATTCCAGAGTGGTAAACCCTGGTATAGGTTTGGACGAAAGGTCCCATGGATAATTATTTAATAAACCAAAAGGTTTTTTTTTATCCTTTTTTCTGCTTGTATGTGTTTCGATTTTGGCCAACAAACCGACCATCCTATGCACCGGGTCGCACTATAACAGCATTCACTCTCTAAGAGAGACAATCGGCACAACAACATTTTTTGTCTGCCAAGCTTCCTACTCAAGAAAACTCCTGACATCGGCTACACCTGCCACTTGTAAATTCAACCTTACTAAGAAGGCCACATGACAGGTACACCTGGACTGGAGTAAAAATTAAATTGCGCAATCCAAGACTTTTTTTTTTTTCTAAGACCAAGTAATGCTTCTAAGTAAGCAGTTAATCACTAGATTTCAAATTTATAAGCTAAATAGTCCCCTAAAAAGAATATCTTATTGACCTCTTCATATGTTTGAAATGCTGTTAAGCTGTAACTGCTGAAAGAATAGATAACATCATTAACAAATCAAATCACAAACAAACAGGAGGCTTTAGAAAAAAAACTAAAAACCCAAAATCCGTACGCAAATTTCCGTAAGCAATTAAGAAAGCAATATCGTAACTATTTGCGGAAATCACCCACTTTAAGTATCAAATTTATCCGAATTTCTAGTAAGTATGAAAATTTCTAACATAAATAACATGACCAAGCATATTTTTCAGCTTGTGCATTAAGAACTTAATTAAAACCAAAATTTTCCACCTCCCGCCCGCCTCTTTTCAAAAGAAAATAAGAGAGAAAGAAAAACTGAACCATGGAGAAGAAAAAAACAATCCATCCTATGAAATCAAAAAATATTTGCATCCTTTATCATCATTTATACACTCTACTATAAGTGAACTCAAAAGTGAATTTTTACATAAGATAATATTTGTGATCTATGGATTATTCATGATGTGCAGAACTATTGGTCATGTGACTATTTAGAGTCAATATAGAGAATTGACATCGATATATAGAGTACAAGCTACAAAAAGCTAGACTCATAAAATACAAACTCCAAAGACGATTAGCTTAGAAAAATCTGTTCCTCCAATGATCTACCTCTATTATCAGACGCTACAACAGTTCCAAAACTCAACCATACATAATGTATGTGATTTTATTTAGTATTTCATTTTAAACTATTCCTCCACATATCCCAATTACATAATCCGCATATAAAAATATACAACGCAATATGAATACAACACAATTCCAACAAAATATTCCTTAAATAAACCATTTTATCTTAAACAACAGATCCCCAATCTTATCCCAGACTACACAACAAAAAATTACTCTTTACTATATAGTATCTCAGAGCCTAGTACGAACATGTATCACATAGTACCCACTATGAGAAGATGGAACCACAGACGAAAACAAAGTTGTAAGAAAAGAAGTCCCGAATAGCCCATACAAGAATGTACAAACCTCTTCCTGCCACCCCATAAGCAGAAACTGAAGAGATTGATGCCGACCCACGCCCGGACTGAAATGTTACTCGGCGGTGCCTATTGTGTAGGAATGCAAACTACAGCCGGGCAATACTGATTGGATAGTCTGCATGCAAGGACGAATAATGAGAAGAGAAGAGTATTAAATTAGATGCGGTTGGAGAGAATTTATCTTCCCATAGGAGTCTCGCTCCAGTCTGGAATAAGGGCCCTACGCCAGGGTGGGCTGTTAGTGGTGGAGTGTTTGCTAGCATAGGTGGGGGGGTCGGACAGGAATAGCGAGGTCGAGCCGCCCTAAGTTTGCAATTATGAGGGATTAATGTTAATGTTGGATAGTGCCTTACGAACTGCCACTGTAGTAGCTTACTATCCCAAAAGAGATAAGGGCCCCTTTATTTTCCCCGGTGGCATCAATCATCATGATCTAGCACAAGAAACCAAGCAAGGCGCGACGAAAGGCTACCGAGGCGTAGGTCGGAAGGCCGGGGGAAGAGTTGTTCAGAAATAGATATATGAAGCACCTTTTAGGACGTTCTATCAAAGAACGGAGTCTACATGGCCAGCCGTCTGGAAGCCATCTGCACGTGATTGAAAAGGATTTCCTGGGAAAATGGTGCGCCAAACCCGTTTCTTACGCGTTAAAAATCTCGCTCTAGCTTCTGACGGCGCCAAACTTCTCTATGGTCTTGTACCCAAGGGCAGAGATGAAACTAAAAAAACATGGCCCCACCTCTGCTCTGACCTAACTTCTCATGTAAGGCAGCAAAAGTTGTTTGTGGATCTGAGAGAATGAAAAAAGAAAAGTACAAAAGAAAAATGTTGTAAAGCTTGGTCGAAGGTTTACTGTGAGTTAAATAAAAAAATAATTTTCTAAACGCCCTTTTTTCTATAAACAAACACAATAATTTCTAATTATTATTATCTCAAATTTTTTTTAACACCTAAACAAACACATACGATCATCTCGTAGCTTTTCTGTAAACCATATCATAAGAAAACTGGAAAAACTCTTTTCTCTGAACCTTACAGCTTTTCTCTAAACCATATCACGAGTCACTGATTGTTGGCTCATAGGCCGCTTCTTCTGCTCTAGGGCCCGTGGCCCATTACAAAATAAGATAAGACCAATTAAAGTCCAGCCCATAGTGAAGCTGCCACCTGGACGTGAACTCAGCACCCGAATTTCGGGCTCCTTCTAAACTCCCCATTGTCCCCAACTACTGCCGACTGTTTGGACCGCCGAAATCCACCCTTCTCCTTTCGAGTCTCCAGAACACGTCTTTCCGCTTCTCCACGCTAACTCCATCACCCCGTAACACCCTCACTCGCTCAATTCCTCCGGATCCTCCACCTGAGATCTTTATTCTCCTTCTCTCCGCTCGTAATATCGCTCCCGCTTTCACTTGCTCGAATGGCGGACTCTGCAAGCGATACGACCGTCAGCTTGGCGCCGAAACGGTGGGCCGACGAAGAGGACGATCCTGCGGAGGAGTCGACCGCGTCTTCGGAAGTGAAGGCCGAGGAAAAAGTCGCCTCGGAGCTCAAGGTCGAGGCTTTGACCATCAACGACGACGATGAAAAGAAGATCAACAAGTTCCTTGATGAACCCCAAGACTCTAACATCACCGCGGTACGATCCATGTCCCCCGCTTGCTATCTCTAACATTAAATTTCTTAGTTGTTATACAGGTCCAGCAGGAGAGTTAGGGGTTCGATTAACTAAATCCATAAGATGCATTTGATTCTGGGCTCTTTGGTTATTGAGAATGTACGGTAAACAGCAAAAAAGAGTTGAATCTGGAGTCTGATTTCTTATTATCATTTCGATTTGTTGGAATACAACTTCGTTTTAAGATCCAAAACTCGGGAACTTTTGGTAAAAGCATCCACTGCTGTTCAGCTGCTGAGACCCTACCGGTAAGAAATAAAAAGTTGGAAATGGTTACTTAGGACTAGGACAGGAGCTAACTTCTGACTCTGGTTGCTAACTTCGTGTAGGACTTGGAATGTTAGACATAAGGCTTTGGTTTTTTATATGCTGGGCAATTTCATGTAGGTTACAACGGGTGATACCCCATATACGTCTGCGGCTTCTTTTGAGGATTTGAATTTGCCACCGGAGCTGCTGAAGGGCTTGTATGTGGAGATGAAATTCAGAAGCCTAGTAAAATTCAAGCGATCAGCTTGCCAATGATTTTAAGTTCTCCATTCAAAGATTTGATAGCTCAGGCACATAATGGTTCTGGTAAGACCACTTGTTTTGTGCTTGGAATGTTGAGTCGCGTCGATCCCAAACTCCTGGCTCCTCAGGCACTGTGTGTCTGTCCTACAAGAGAGCTGGCTATTCAGGTTAAGTTTGCCCTTTCTTACGTTCTGAATTTGTTTCCAGTTTGAGAGCTTCTATTGAGAATCAAGTAATGTTGTTGGCAGAATGCTATAAAAATTGGTTTTTGAAAAGAAACAAAAAAAGGACAGAAATGTACTGTTATAGGGAAATATTTAAACGTTATTTTCTGCATCCTCAATTTCAAATTTCAACAAACTAAGAAGAACCTTTTATGAAATACTGTTGCTGGTGTTGTTTTCCATACAGTTCAAAAATTAATTAAAGATTGCCAATGGTACATTTTTTAAACCTCAGTCATCATACATGTTTAATTGAATTTTCAACTCTAGACATCTATTCTAGCACGACGAGGTTAACTTTTATTTCTTGAGATCACAATGGCGGAGTAATAAATAAGTTGAGACAAAATTGTTCATTTAATCATACTGTGTCATGATCCTAAACTAAGTTTAATTGTGTACATCTGGCAGAATTTGGAAGTTCTCCGGAAGATGGGAAAGTATACAGGCATTAATTCGGAGTGTGCTGTGCCAATGGACAGCAAAAATTATGTGCCGGTAGCAAAACAGCCGCCTGTCTCAGCACAAGTGGTCATTGGAACTCCTGGTACAATCAGGAAGTGGATGTCGAATAGGAAATTGGATGTTAGTTGTGTCAAGATTCTTGTTTTTGATGAGGCTGATCACATGCTAGCTGAGGTAAATTTTGTGCTGCTGATTATCTTTATACCTGACGAAATACGGAGGGTTGTTGTGTACTTTTTCTGAACTTTGTTTCTGGAGTCCATCTATATCATATACTCTTCTCTTTGCTTTGTATTGTATAACATTGCCAAATTAGTTGCCTGTCATGACTGATGCAATATTCTTTTTTATTCCACCCCCTGGGGGAAAAGAGGGAAGGGGGCGGGTAATGGTTTAGTACTTGTTATTGTTAGTTGTTGCTAATTTTCTGGGTAGCAATGTGAGTTTTTCGAGCATTCTTTGTATTGTATCGATTATATCTTTCTTTTAGTATTGCTTTTATCAAATCAGGGATTGGGGAAAAGTGAACCAGTTTTGTCATGATATACATTGCTGCATTTTTTAAGGAAGTCTTGTTTGAAGAATCTTGCAATTGATACAAAGTTTGGGCTTATACAAAGTTGGTTTTCTGATGACATGCGAGCGACGCTTTTACTTCCTTCTAATTATTAATTGCTTTCTTCATTTGTTAATACCTGCATGTGGAGGATTGGTTGTATGTGATCTTCTTTGCTTTCAAAACATATTAGTCATTTTTTATTTTTCATTGTTTAATGTAGGATGGATTTAAAGACGATTCCTTGAGGATAAAGAAGGATATTGAAAGAATTAGTTCTCACTGCCAGGTTTGTTCAACTTATGTGGTTATTTATATATTCATAACAAGCTTTGCTTAATCTGCTGTTTGGTTTATTTACGTTTCTTGTGACATCTTCCACTATTGTCTATTGTGAAGAGAGAGAGGTTGGGGGGGGGGGGGGGGGTGTGATGTTTCGTGAAGTTGAGAGATGCATTGTGTTTCTTGTCCATTTAACTTTAATTTTTAGATAATACTTCCCTTTAAGTGATACAGTGCAGCAGAATGATAAGGTAGAGTCTAGAAAAGTCCTGATATATTGCAAAATTTTGCCGCACACGGGGTATGAAAATAATGATGTTTAGAATTGAAAATACCTCCTAGTATGATTGGAGTACTTTGTGGAATTCCATGAGAGATTGAAGTATTAGAAAGGTTCTTTATTAGTTATTACCGTTTATATTTTGGTAAATAGTTGTATTACCTTGTTAGCTATGTTGCATTAAGTGATATTCTGCGAAAGGAAACAAAAAACCATTATTATAAGGTGTGTTGTACAAAGGTCTGATTGATAATTCTTCATCTTAAATTGCTATTGTTTATCCTGAATGAGAGCTGTTGGGAAAATCTCTCTTTAGAAAGAGGCAGTACGAATGTCTTTGTTGATGCATTTACTTCTGTATCTGTATAATGTGCTCATTAAGTGATTATGCTATGAAAAGTATGCTACTGGTTATGTTGACAGCGGCCATGATGGCCTATGCAAGTTGTAAATTCTCTGCTATTTGGTTAGATAGAATTATCTTGGTAAAAATCAAGTTATTTGTCCAATTAAGAGCAAACTGGTTAACTTCTTTCTGTAACCAATTTATTGTAGGTTCTTCTGTTTTCTGCTACATTTAACGACACTGTGAAAAATTTCGTATCGAGGATTGTCAAGGAGTACAATCAGCTTTTTGTGAAGAAAGAAGAACTATCTTTAGAGGCTGTGAAGCAGTACAAAGTGTATTGTCCTGATGAACGTTCTAAGACTCTAGTTATTAAGGACAGAATATTCGAATTGGGAGAGAACCTGGGTCAGACAATAATATTTGTACGCACAAGAAATAGTGCCAGCATGTTGCATAGGGCACTTTCTGAGTTTGGTTATGCAGTTACTACCATTCAAGGTGCTGTCAGCCCAGAAGACAGAGACAAAATAGTCCAAGAGTTCAAAAACAACCTGACAAAAGTTCTTATATCAACTGATCTTCTTGCCCGAGGCTTTGACCAGCAACAGGTGCTCCCCCCCTCCCCTCTTCTTTTCTCTCCCATTCTCTTCCATTCTCTCACCTCCAGGCAATATCACTGAAGCTTTTCATGTCAGCGTACCTAGAGAGTGCTTGAAATTTAACATCTGAAATGGTACTTTCCTGAAGGTTAATCTGGTTATCAACTATGATCTTCCTGCGAAGCATGAAACACCAACAGAGCCAGATTGTGAGGTGTACTTGCATAGGATTGGTAGGGCAGGGAGATTTGGTCGCAAGGGTGAGTTTCTCCTCTTTCTTGACATTCTTCTCTTTCACAATGCTCAGCTAGCTTAACTCAAAGCACAATTATTTAGTTATAGCTTTGCCTGTTTGAAGTAATTCTCAGACAATGGCACTCATGTCAATTATCGAACTTGCTGTACATTCTTGAACGATGTTTGCCATTATATCCCATCTGGCATGCTGGTCTAATACATGCCTGAAGGTTGCTCATTGCATGTCCATGCCACGTCAGATTTGTGTCCGGCCCCCTATTTTACTTAAAGTGGATGCTTCTTTGAGGAGTTTAGATCTGGAAGCAAAATAATCGCATGTCGTGATTCATATCTGTATAACTTTTAGCCATTAAAAAGTGATATACTAGAACTGACTGGTTTTATTTGTTCCTACAGGAGCTGTCTTTAACTTGCTGTGTGGTGAAAGGGATGCGATGCTCATGTCGAAAATTGAGCGTTATTTTGGCAGCCAAGTCACGGAGGTAACATCAGGACTCCCGTTTCACTGTTATGCTGGATGACCATAAAGAGTTATATTTTGGCTCCTGGTAAGTTTTCTAAAATGTGCTTGTAACTCTATTTTGCAGGTTAAGAAGTGGAATAGTGATGAAGAGTTCAACAATGCGCTTAAGGCAGCAGGATTGTTGTGATGGCCTGGAGTTTCATTCATCATGGAGCCAGATGGGGGGGGGAACGTTTCATCCTGGCAAATTCAGATTGTTTAAATCTCTGTTTTCTTAGTTGTAACTCCCCCCAGAATAGTGGTCTATGTTTATACGTTAGTGTGTAATAGGGAACTTCCAAGCATTTTATCGAGCCAAATATAGTTTGTCTTGCAAGTTGGTTTCATTAAGTAGTCTGTGTTATACTACTCTTCTTGATCCCAAATTAGCAATACTCCGATTGGAGTCTTTTCTCCTTCGCCAGTTGAAGTCATAGTCCCCAGCCGATGACCTTGCCTACTTTCTGTGGTTCCACTGTGGATACTTAATTTTGCATTATGGGTGCGTTCTGGTGGCGTGAAGCGAGGAGATGAAAAGAGAGAAGGAATGTAAAACGTTATCCTTCTACGGTCATCCGTTCCCTTGTTTTGACGTGTCTTCTCTGCTTCTGGTGTATTTCTCTGGGGAGGCACAAAAGAGGGGAAGAAATTTGAAAGAGTCTGGTACTCTCCCGAAATAACCGGTTCTGATTCCAATGATTTGGAGGCACTCTCCGGGAGAGGGAGGATGCATGAATGAAATTGTTTTTTTTTTCTTTTCCCCTTGCAATGCGGAAAAAAGCTGATAGAGTCTGATATTGATGTTTGTTGTTTGTTGTTTTTGTGGGTTTTAGGAGGTCTGTGCTCTATGTTGACCCTGGTTAGTTTGCTATCCGTTTGGTTTGGTTGGGGTGTTTGTTGATTTCTGTGGCCTTGGGTCATTGTATTTGAACCTGTTGGTTCTTGCGTGGGGGTTATGCCCAGTTATGAAGCTTACTAACTTACCCAAAAAAAAAAATTGCGGAAGAGATGTTTCTAATTTTTACCTCCTATAATCCGTAAAGACGTCCAAACAAAAGTGGGGTAAAACCGGTTCCTCTCCTTTTTTTTTTTGTTTTTTTCGAACTCTCTTTCTTATCCTCTTATTTCCACGGCTTCCAAACACCAAAGTCGTACCAGATTAATATTTGATGTCTATATGTTTCTTTTAAAGTAATCCTTTTCGGGAGCTTGTTAACAAGGGAGTTGTGTGATCGAAGATGAGTCGAACGACCGGCATAGCTGAATATTTGGGTACTAATCTATTATGTTATGCCGGCTAAGCTAAGTGGGTTGCACGTCGCAAGTAGTGCGCCCCCACTCCTTGACAAGGACCCCTCTGTTACCTGTGTATATGTACTCCTCCCTGTAGTGTTAATCTCTAGCGGATTTTTTGGAGATTCTTAACAGAGAAGATCTGATGTTCAAGAGAGAGAGAGAAATGGCAGCTGTGGCATTCGTGATAATTGCAGCATCACTTCTAATGGGTTCGACCAATTTAGCTTTAGCTGAGACGGATAAGGGCGGGGTCACAAGTGTTTGTGGAAAGGTCTTGTGCCAGGATTGCACCCAAGGCTGGAACGAATGGGTCCATGGTGGCAAACCAATCAAAGGTGCGTTTTTTTTTTAAGGAATTGAGAATAATCTTCCTCCCATCCTACCATTTTTCTCAACTATGGTGGAGAATACTTGTGTCTAATAGAAGAGTGCAAATATTGGCCTCGTTAACATTGCAGGCGCCAAGGTATCAATAACATGCATGGACGATCGAAGCAGAGTTGCTTATTATGCAAGCGACATCACCGATCAGTTAGGCCAATTCGAAATCACCGTGAACAAGTACATAAGAGGGAAGAAACTCAACCACAAACTCTGCTGGGTGAGGCTGGTGTCATCCCCGGAACCCACCTGCAACATTCTCACAGACTTTGCCGGCGGACGGAGAGGAGTGAAGCTCAGCCTGCCCACCTTGGTGTACCGCGACATTATCAAGTACACGTTGGGTCCTTTCTACTTTACAAGTCCTTTGTGTGATGAACCCGATACAAGTGACTCGGATGCTCGGGACAGAGTCGGAGGCAGCCACTACTGATGTAATGATGTTTCATAAGAACTGTTCCCTGTTAAATCTTGTGTTTGCTTTGTCAAACTACTGTAGTTATATAAAATATTTTGAGACAGTTTTGAATATTTGTTGCTCACATAATCACGGCTACAATTGTTGCATGTTCGATTATTGATTATGCCAAGGCAATCAACATCCAAACCAGAGAGAATGTTTTTGCTCTTTTTTTTTTTTTTCCCTTTTATTATTACCAAGATCTAATTTTGGATTTGGAAAGAGGAAAAGCCCAATTTGATGGATGCCTTTCTGAAATGGTGTCGAGTATTTTGCTTCAATGGATTCTGGTGAATCATCTTCAAACACCTAGGCATCCATTTTTGTTGCCACGCACACACTCGCCTAAAGGCCACGTGGAAACAGCTGAGCCAATTCCTAGTTGAAACCTTCGCAAGGCCCAGAGGCTTCAACTCGCATGCGGATATGGCGACCCGGCTCGCGAGAACAATCGGGAGATCTCCGGAATCATGGTCTCTGATGCAGAGATCATCGGCGGTGGTGGGCCGTGGTGGGCTCAGGCCCATGTGTTCCTCCTCCTCCTCTTCTTCTTCTTCGCCGTCGCCGTCGTCAGCTTCTTCGTCAAGTAAATCTTCCAAGACAGAGAAGAAGCTCGGCGACCGTCTATCGGCGGTTATAGACGCCGTAAATGACCGGAAACTCCCTCCAGAACTTCGTGGCCAGCGCAACGCCGTCAGGTCTTCTTCCTTCCCTGGTCTCTGTGTATGTTGCATGTGTCAATTTTAAAGTTTCGGAATAATACGATTAGAAGCTGAAAATAGTTAAAAATTAAGGCTGCGTGATAAAATCTTCATATTTGGTAGTGGGAAGTTTCTTCTATAAGTCTATTGGTGGTAACAATTGGAGAGTAGAGCTTGAAACATTCCTCGAAATATTCGTGTTCAAGTCTGCAGTCCTAAGCTCAAAGAGCCAAAAAAAAAGGAACTGGGGCTCGCTATTTTTTTCATCTTTTGTCCAGTTTGGTTTATTCGCACATTGCAAATGTTCCCTGATGCACCTGTGACTAAGTTTTTAGGCTCATTTGGAATCATCAATGGTGTGATTAGACAAATAAGAATGGTTGTTCCTTTCACTAATCCTAAATGAGCGTCATTCGTCAAGAAGATAACATCTGAGACTGTTGAACATCCTTCGTATGGATAAGTTATGCCTTTGAGATGGGGCGAAACAATACTGACCGTGGTCTGTTATCTCTTTGACTGACATTTTGGGCAGATCAGAAACTGATATAATAAATGTCGTGGAGCAAAGAATATGGCATTCGATGGAAGAAGGGCAGTTTGAGAACTTACCAGGGAAAGGAAAACCCCTTAACCTTATTACAAATCCTCATGCCGACCCTGCAGAGGACACCTTATATAGAATACTCTCGAAGAATGGGTGTGCCCCGGAGTGGGTTGAACTTAACAAGGAAATAAGGGCTCAAATATCTGAGTGGCGGTCGACATTGAAGAAGGCTTGGGCAAGTAGATGCAGTGGAGATAATGATAAATGGGTTGAGAGTTCAGAGGCTTTAAAAGTGCAAATACGAGATATCAACAATAAGGTGAGTCCATCGTGCACATTGACCCTCTACTCTGCCTCTCTGCGTGTGAGACCGATCCTTGATCCTGGCTGTCAGAATGGGTTCCCTTAGATGAAGATAATCCCACTCAGTCATTCTTAGAAATAAATAGACCATGCTTCCTCTCCACATAGTTGCTTCAAGCTCTGATTATAGAACACATTGCAAAATTCTATCAAACCACAAGTATTCTGGTCTCCCTTAGCATGTTTGTCGGCATTGTTGAGAAGGCACCATTTATAGTCATGTGTATTGCTTGGTTTGGTGCCAACAAATTGATTTCTGCAGCGAACTGCAGGGATTGGTCAACAACCTTAATCTGAGTGCGAAAATCTACAGTATTTGTGTTGGGGTTAAAAATTAACTGAATGTGTACCCGTGAATTGCAGGTGTTCCGGTATAACCTCATTGTTCCATTTGGCCGTCAAATGTTTGGACTTAACTGGGAGAAAGAGATTGATCGCGTCAAAGAGTGATCTTTCCTGACCATTCGTTATGGCCGCCAAATGTTTGGACAAATGGGCGCTCTTGCTCTATTTCAGCTTCCGCTATACATGCTGCTAGTTTCTTTGTCTAAGCTATAGGTGCAGCTACTTGTTAAAGAGGGCATAAGTGTGTGTATTCCTTGCCTTTTCTTTAAGAGGAACTGGATGTGCGTCAATTAATACTGGCATCCGCTCAAATAGGTCTTTGCTCATTGCAGTTCGTGATAGTGTATGTACTATGAATGCTTTTGGGATACGCACATATATATATGGTGTAAGTGCCATCTTGGTGCATAATGATCTTGACTAGCAGAATTGGTAATTCCTTCCCAACATTATCTCGATCGTGTGTTGACGTTGCAAAGACATACCAACACAAAGGGCCTGTGCGCCGCGGAGTCGTGGGAGGATTACACCCGCTAAGTTATGAGTCTTGATAAAGTGATATCTCGAACACAGGAATTCTTCAAACACACATACATGATTGACTTATACAGTAAAGCAAAATTGTATAATTTCATACAATGAAGTTATGTTCCTCAATATTCAAGTATACAACCATGTTACAATATCAGTTCAACCAGTTGAGGACGTTTTTGCTGCGAGGTGGATAAGTGCCCGCCTATGGTATGTCGTACGGGACTTCTTGTATTTCTGCATAAAAGCCCCAAGATCCATCTCCCTATCGAAGAGCTGCCGATGCTGGTTTTCAGATTCCTCCTCCGTCTTATTCATTGCCTCTGAAACAACACACAAGTATTTCACATCTCTATAACAAACTCAAGCTAGACCATACATAATGGATAGCCGCGCCCCCCCCCCCCCCAAAAAAAAAAAAAACAAAAACCAATTTTATCATACTTGAGTACCTTGAAGCCTGTATTCAGAAGAGAAGAAAAGAAAAGAATACCTTGAAGCCTGCGGAGAAGGGATGCAGGGGAATAGAATTTCAAACTGTCTTCCTTCTGTCTCTCAAGTTCATTGAGTTTCTCCTGAGCAGCAGCTAACTCTGTTGTCCGAATGATTCTGCACTGTAACATAAAATCAAGAGGAAGCTCTTCAAATCCATTAACTTGTCTTAAGAGCGTAAGTAAAGAGGATCCTATAAACTCACCTGGTTTCTCAGCTCCATAATCCGCGGTTCCTTCTCCAAGTTCTCCCCTGATATAAAATATGGCAATATTAGCATCTCTCTCCCTCAACTACCTATATATAAAACAGTGGATGAATTGGGAGAAGGGAAGGGACAAGCACTCACTAGCAAGCTGTAGAGTTTCCTTGCGAAGTTCATCTCTTAGCTGATGAGCCATAAAAGCCGGTGAGGAAAGAGATTAGAAAGACATGATGAGCAAAACTATAGGAAATTAAAACATATCTCAGCATAGTAGTGAGAATTGATGTGATCAGATGATTCATTAAACGAATTGATTGCTCATTCAGTTGGCTTGGTAAGAGTGAGAATCTCTTGATATATTACACCATAAACAAATACTCAAAATTGCTGAAGCCATAACAACAATCAATCACCATTTTTTCCACTTACAAGGTTGATTAGTATGTTGCTTTATCACATACTTATCTCGTAATTGTGCAACATCAAATAGAAACCAATGAAAGCATATTCCCCCACTTACATTGTTTTGAATTTTCACTTGATCAAGTGAAAGTAAAAATTGTTGGTACGCCTCCTTGTCAGATAGAAGTTTCCGTAATTCATCAACACTGAACAAACATATCAAGAACAACAAAAAGAATAGAGCCATAGAAGTCAAATTAGAAATCTGAAAACAAAATTTGAATGCATTAACTATCCTAACTGCAGTGACTAAGAAAAACCTGCATGCATCAAAAAAATGAACTGCAATCACGTACTAGATTCCAATTGTTCACTTACTAAATTAAAGAGAGAGAAAAGGGGGGGGGCCCGCGAAGCATACCATTTTGCCCAAACACAAGCGTCATGCAGAGAACAAGACAGGCAATTTATAAACCCAACATATAAATGATGCCCTAAAAAGAGGAATACTGGAAACTACGTTGTTGCAATTCCTTTTCCACAATCTTTAGACTCGACAATATAGACACCTCAATGATGAATTCTAGTACTGTATCTGTTGGATAATGCAATCAAATATTTAGACACTGACATGAGTACAAGGAGGAGAGACCTATTGGCTTACAATTTTAGCTGCCTACACTATATATGTGCTCGAATTTCCATGAGTTACAGGGTGATGCTTGAATAGCCAAAGGCTTAGTCCCATTGAAATTCCCTTTATTCAGATTGCACGCCATCTTAAAAACAATTGATAAACATAAAGGATTACGCATCCAAATCATAAAAATATTATCCTTGGTACTCTCCGGAAGCTACCAGACTCCAAAAAGCAAAAAAATTCCCGATAACCTTTCTTTATAATAAATGGAGAGAACAGAATGGAGACTTAAGGAACCAGGAACCTGCCTTTTGTCCTTTAAAACAGCAATGATACCCGCAGCTTCAGCAGGTGACACATGTACTGGTGATTGTGGCCTATCTGCAGGCCTATGTGAACTGAAGCTGCCAGAAGAGGTACTCCCTGGCGTTCCTGGATGAGAAGAACTTGGGGAGCTAACTACAGATGGAGGATACCAAGACTGCGAAGAACCATCCTGTGGCCGTGATTCGGATTGTTGATCCTGAGATCCCCTGCAGGTATAGATAGTTTAATCTCTAAATGAACAACATGCAGATATTTGGGAAGGATCTCATCAAAAAGAAGCAAGCTTTATTCATCTGAAAGGTAGCAACCCAATAAAAATTTCAAATGCTACAAGAGGAAATTCAACAATGAATTACAAAGCTTTTATTACACCACTTAGCTTTTCAATCAAGATGTCCATGTTCTTATCTGCGTGATTTTCAGCTTAAGCTTGTATATAACGCCGGAACACCAACGTTCGAACTATTAATTGTCCTCTTTTAGAACCACATCACTCAGATTCTTTCAAATTTCAGCAGAATTTTGGACACCCATTTTCAGACATACCAACTAGAAGATTACCTTGCATAACAGAGTGTTGACAATGTGTAGAAAAAGACTTCCTATTTTCATCTAGTTTTACAATAATTGATCCGAGAAGAAGGAAAAACAAAATAAACAAACAAATCCCTACCATATCAAATAAGAAAATCTAACCATAATCATGACAAATAGATGCCAATGCCGCATCAGTACTTAATTAAGGACATCCGAAATATAATCAATTTGTAAGCCAGGTGCATATCGTTTGATCTCTTATCATTGTTCCTCTAATTTTCTAACTTCGCAGCCTTGGTGGTTTTTCTACCACAACGACTTTTAGCTATTCGCGTAAAAAGAAAAAAAAAAGGTGCTAAGCATACAGCTTGATAACTGATACAACGCCAATCACTGCAACTAGCCTCGCTAATTACAAAACAATTGGAAATACAACACCATCAATAAAGCTTCATCATCACAATTGAGTACCAAAATAACACAGGCGAGCTCATACTATTAGCATCAGATGAATAAGCCCGACAGTTCAAGTTTCAGAGAATCGAAATTAAAGAGCAGAGCAGCGAATGATTTGATTAACGAAGTCTATACATGAACTTCTCCATGATAGAACAAAAACCCTAACCAACGCGAAACTGAAAAAGGAAAATGAGCTCAAACAAATTAAAAAGCAAAAGCAAACACGGCAATACCAAAACTTGAACATCGACATCGCGAGAAGAGGAGAGGTTTCTTCCCCGATTAATCAACTAATCCGAAATCCCACAGATTCAACAATCTCTTTTCTCTGATCTTTTCTTTCCTATTACGATTCTGACTCTCGTACGCGTTGTCTCCGCTCTAAAGTAAATCCAATAGAAGTTCTCAACAATTTAAAGAGAAAAATAAATAAATGAAAAAAGGTAACGGGTCAATGGGTTTTAGGTTCCAACATATGGGTTTCGGATCTGACGTTCAGCCACATATGGGTTTTTTTTAAAAACCCTTTTTCCGGGAGGGTGGGTAATTGTATTTGTTCAAAAGTCTAGTTTAGCGCAGTTGTAATATTGGGCCCAAAGGCCTAATTACTGGACCTGAAAAATCCTCGGCCCAAATCCTAAAAGATAACGATAGGGACAAAGAGGTCATTTGCAGTTCTAGGAGGATGACATTGGCCGCTTAAACAGTTAAACGTGGACAGTTCAGCATGTTTAAGGTTTAGGGAGCTCTGAGATTGATGGGCCACGTGAAAAAGCATAACAATCGAAGGCACTGTTTGATAACAAATCTCTTAATGTATAACATCCAGCCAAGTGGAGAACATCCAGCCATGGCTTCATTGGCATTTACCGGCGGCGATTCATAAGGGAATTGTAAATTAATTAGAGAAGTAATTAATAGATAAGAATCTGTAGAGTTCAGCCTGTAATTAGAAGGGTATATTAATATTACATTATTGTACCGATTAAAGAAAACTCGTGGTAGCTAGGTACGCCACCCGTACGTGCATGTCCGTGGTTTAGATGACAAGATTAGTAGTCATGATAATTATCGAGCTAATTAATTAGCAGGACTTTGTCCAAATCATTGAAAAATAGTCCTTACCAGAACATGTCGATGAAAGATCAAGAGAGGCAGAAAAAAAAACTCTTTGTATTTCGCTAATTAATCCTCCTCTTTAAGTCTTACCTTAGCCAATATCTCAGATCACTAAGTTCATTTTTTAAAGTACTTGGATCAACAGTATGCGAGTGCTGCTGTACATTGAGAAAACGACAACATTTACTCTATACATTCTCTCAAGAATCATGTCTCATAGTGTTTAAAGCTCATAGATATTAGTCTCCTTCCCCTCCGGGGTGGATATATATGAAGGCCAGAGAGAAATTCCTGCTTAAAATCCTGGTGGGGCTGGTTTGTTGGGAGAATTAAAGCAGAACTTGGCGGCATGCAGAAACATGCCAGCCTAAGTGAACAACCCTGTTCTGCTAAAAAAACAAGTCATAAACTGTGTTCGATCCATGTGTTCCCAACACCAAGGACACGTGCCCTCTCTCTCTCTCTCTCTCTCTCTCTCTCTCTCTCTCTCTCGATCATCCTTTAAACCAAGAGAAACGTCGTTCCATAAGACCGATCCATCATTGTACAAAATCATCATTGCTGCAATATTATCCACAAGATATACCAAGAAGAATATTTAATAACTCGCGGGAGAGATCATGAAATACATGAGTAGTAATCTGCCATTTCCATGGAGGTTTTACCCCGCCACATGCGCCACATGTTTGTATGTTTTTCATCGTTCTTGCTTTTTCTACAATTTAACTTCCTGGCCTTCACGATTAACATATGAAATCAATCCAGATCCTAACTTCAAAGGCAATTCCATGTGGCAAGGTATGATGGATACCCCCTAACCCTTGGGATTAACCTAATTTAAAAGTACTTAAAAAGCAATACATGCAGAGGAGTATGCTTGAATCATAGAGATTTAGAAAATACGAGGAAAGAAAGTGTGTTATAATTCACAGTCCCATGTTGCCAGCCTTGATTCCTACATAAAGATATATAAAAGGTATCGAAGTCTTTAATTAGCCTGCGGTTTTTGTAAGATTAGACAATTGCGCCCCTACAAGGCTACAACTATATATCTAATTGCATTCTCAATTAGTTTTTTTGCCACTCCAACACAAATGTCAAAATTTCTTACTAAACAAAAAAGGAAATCGACAAGCTGCAAGCATATGAAGCAAAGAATTGCTCGATATATAGCAAGTCAACGAAATGTGAATATATCCCTCAACTCTCTAGAGTTTCTTTTTCTTCTCCTTTTTGTCTGGGTAAACAGCTTTGGGTTCTGATTTTTGCCGCAGAATTCGTATCCGCTTCACATCATCATCAGTTCCTTATACCTTTCCCCCCTTTTTTTACTCTCACGGAAAAAATGCTTTTTGTGAAGCTCTACAAACCCCTATATATAACTTTCTCGATCGTCTTTTGCTTTGATATGATATTGTGGCACAAATTGACAAAGGCTAGCTAGGGGACTTTAATTTCTTTAACATTAATACTCTCCCCTCTATTCCGCGCGCGGATATCTCTGAAGATCTTATTCAAAGTTAAGTACCATTGTGATAGCTTAGTTTCTAATATGCGTCACTTTAGGGCACCCAGCCTATTAAGTTATGCATATCTTTTTACGTGAGACGTTTAAAATAATTGCTTGCTTCTAAGAAAGAAGCTGCTCGATGGATGGAATCTTGGCCTTTCTATTATGTTTGAAAATTTCTTTTTAAGTTCACCTTTTCCACTTGGGTAGGCCCGCGATGGGTGTAATTGTCTTTCCATAAAATATACAATCACCCGTCTTGTAGGTGAAGAGATCCTGGCCATCATAAAGTATACCGAGGAAATGTGAACGCAAAAACTGACCAATCGAGTGATCGAAATAGCTATTTCTGGGTAATATGAATACAGATTAATCTTGATGCTATAGAGCGGAAACGTTAAAAGAGAAGACCAAAAATAAAAAATAAAAAAAGCCAACAGAGCAGTTGGCCGCATATGTCAGTTGTGCATGACTCATGAGAAGAACCCTTTACCATTCTCTTATGAAATAAACTAGCGAGAGCTAAGCTAGGCTTTTAAAATTTGTATTCTAGAGAGAAATTCTTGAATATATGGAGAGCTGCAGAACATCATTAACATATATATATTAATGTTTCTTTTTAAAGTTGTATTGGGACGTACTTTTCGAACCAAGTAATAAATTAATGTTCTGCGCGCAAGGTGCTCTAAATTAAATTAGCTCATACTAATCAATAATTAGTTATTAATTCTGGTCTCTCCTGATCAAGTGGATTGTGAGTCTTTTTAATTAACTCCAACGTCTCCTGATCATTTTTATTCTCCATGGGCCATAATACGAATATTTATTATCAATGGGATGCCATGGATGCATGTCGTTCACCTTCGTTGAAATGTTGGATTCCATCTAACACTGAGGTATGCCGGCAGCATCTTACGATTCTATCTAAAGTGCCAATTAATGGGTTCGTTCGTTTTTACACTATTAAACGAAAAATATAGTCTAATAATTCATGAGCTCTCTTGTCTAACATAAAAACTAATCTCCTGACGTGACATCCTGCCTAAATGATCACGTATTTTTTAAAAAAAAAAAACATCTCATGACCAAGCTAATTAAACAGGTGTTAAAGACTATTATCCTTCAATCATTTGACCCTAAATAATCTTAATTATGGGCAAGTTTAAATACTTGATGAAAATTGCTAACTAGAGAGTATTTAAAAGTAATCTGTTCAAATTAATAAATTATATATGATCAAGCTAGTTAGAGTTCCTTTTTTATCAGCATTTATGAGGTATTATTATGAAACCCGTTAGACCCACAAGCAACTTTACATAATTTTGGGTGTAGGAGAAAAAAAACTCACAATTTTGACATCATCCATTTGGCTAATACGTAATCAAGGAGAGAAGAAAGTAACATCATGTGGGGTCCATTAGTGGTGGACGGATACGATTGTTACATGTGGGAACTTTCTACACGTGGTAAAAGGATGGCGCATGGATTCTTTTTGGGAGAACAGCTCTTGGAGCTAATGCGTAGCCAAGTGGCCGACCTCGTGCCAACGTAGAGACGCAAGGAAAGATGCAAAGTAGCGTAAGCGCCAAACCCACCCATCTCTGTCTATTAATCCAACGGCTGTACGTTGGCGGACTTTAGCCACCACATTTGCTCTCGGCCGTTGGGTGCCTGGGAGTTGCTGCATTTGTTTGTGAGACTTGTCCATTAGTCTAAGCGTTGTTGTGTTGTTGAAGTCTAAGTTGTAGGTCGTTTAGCTCTCTCTCTCTCTTCTCTCCTGTCTCTGCCCATTTTCATCTCTGCAACTCTCTATGTCGTGATTCCTTTCTCTCTCTCTGTGAGTATCACATTGTCATGATCCGGTGAATCTAAAGGCCAGCAGGCAAACTCATATTCAGCTCTCAGAACTCAGATGTACCCATTGTCGCAGATACAGCTCTGATAATGGTAATACTACTCTCTCTCTCTCTCTCTCTGTGCCTGAATATTGTAGAATTATATATTAATACCTATCTGGTTTCCATTACTGGGTTTCTAATTAACAGGACACAATGTCGGTACCTCCATGGCTAGAGCCATTGCTAACCACTTCTTTCTTCTCCGTCTGCCGTGTTCATGGAGATGCGGCAAGAAGCGAATGCAACATGTTTTGTTTAGACTGTAATGGCGATGCATTTTGTTTCTATTGCCGCTCTTCACGGCACAAGGACCATCAAGTCCTTCAGGTAGCTAGCCACATTGCCATTTATATCTTTTTCTTTTTTTTTTTTCTGGAATTGCCATTTATGTCTTCTACTCTTCGTTTCCTTTCCTTTAGTTGGCTGTCATTTTTCCGAGTCTTTTAATTTGTATTAACCAAAAATTTGTTTTTTTGCAGATAAGGAGATCTTCATACCATGATGTGGTGAGGGTTGCAGAGATTCAAAAGGCTTTGGACATAAGTGGAGTTCAGACCTATGTGATAAACAGTGCCAGAGTTTTGTTTCTCAATGAGAGACCTCAACCAAAAGCTGCGAAAGGGGTTTCCCACATATGTGAAATCTGTGGGAGGAGCCTCTTGGACCCATTCCGTTTCTGCTCACTTGGCTGTAAGGTTAGCAACTTTCTCCATTCCCCTCTCGCCTCACACATTGTTCTCATCGATCATCCACATCATAATTCACAACTCATCCTATGGTTATTACTTATAACCATCAGCCATCACCTATAAACATTATTATGACCCACGTCTACAAACCCATCAACCTCACCGTCATTGTCATCCCCCCATTGGTGATCATTACAGGCTACCGTATTATTCTTCATACATTGACAATCCACCATGCTTATGCGGTGCATGTGCATGTGCATGTGCATGTGCATAACATGACCTGCATTCACATATCAACCTTTAGCATCGCCATCCCTCTCCACCATTAATTAACATCACTATCTGCCTCATCTTTGTAAGGGTCATCATTTACTAGTTCTTTTATAATATTCTGCTGGCTTGGGTCGATATAATTTAATGTTTTTTTTTTTTTTTGCTTCTTCTTCTTCTTCGTTTATGTTCTATCAAATTATGGTTTAGCTTGTAGGAATAAAGAGAAATGGGGATGGAAGCTTTAAGATAGAGGGTAAGAATGAGGAGCTCACAATGGAAAGAGGTGAAGGGATATTACAAAGGAGATCAGTCTCATCAAGAGAGGAAGCAGAATTGCGTGAAGGCGCACAACAAGACATTTATCCGCCCACGCCTCCTCCACCTCCTTCTAGTGCAAGAAGAAGAAAAGGCATTCCTCATAGAGCACCCTTTGGATCCTAATTAATAGCCCTCCCAAAAGAAAAGAAAAGAAAAATTAGTACATTTTATCAACCCAACTTATTTTGCACTACCCACCATTTGGGGTCTTTGTCCGGAGAAAGTATTGGGTAGCCTTCGGTGGGGGTTGTCCAAAAGACAAAAAAAGGTGTGCAAGAAAGTTCTCTCTTTAGAGGGATGGGTCCCAAACAACAAATTCTCTCTTGTGAAGAAGCAATAATGCAGAATTTTTATTGATATTTGCAAGGTGTACATGTTATTAAGAAATTAAAAAGCAAGTCTTTCGTCTAGTCCGTTTTATAGTTTCCAATGGACCCACAACCCACATGGGCCGTTTTATAAAGAAACAACAGCTTTTCATTGTTTAATACATGTGATGGGCAAATCAACTTTGTATGTGTTACCAAGTTTGGACAAATCAATCCGATTATGTATGATCCTGTTTCCCCTTTTTCTTCTCGGTTAATTTCCATCAAAACTATGTGATATATATGTATCTTTCTTGAGAGAGAGAGTAATTTTAGCTAAACATATCCTTTCTAGTAGGTGGGGGTGGAATCAGTACTGCAGAGATCAATAAAGTATACTTTGTCCGCCTCCATTAAGATTGCTGAAGATAACTTGTGCATATAATTTGTGCACTGTGTTTTCCTTTTTAGATTCAATTTCTCTCTCCATGGAGAAGAAATAATTGGGAGAATACATGGATGGGGAAATTACACAATTGCGTACTCCACGAGCACAGGGACCAGAGTAGGTATCTGATGATCAATGATTTAAGGTGCAAAAGGGCTTCGCAACACAGACGTGATCATGCGACCAAAATAACCAAACAAACACTGCGCAATTTTAGCAACAGCAATCATAAATGTGTGAAATATGTGAGAGAACAACACCACGGAAGAAATTTACGTGTCAAACTAAATTGTTGCTTCCTTAATTTAAGTTGTCCAATTTTACAGATTTCTCTTAATTGTCAACCCAGAAAGGAATTCGATCACCCACTCATCTAAAACCCTTCTATCCATTCATTGGTTCATCTAACCCGTGATGGGATGCTTGAGAGGACCTTGCACCAGATAGCTCATTGGCGTGGGCATGTTTCTTCATTTCTTGCTCTTGTCAAATTAGCATGATTTAATTGTCATGCTTATTTTATAAGTTGATGGTTTGTTTTTCCTTTTGTGTGATTCAGTGGGGAAAAATGGCCCAAGCCACCTGCGATCAATTCAGGCCCATTAAGTGGCAGGCACAAACGCCATAGCCAATAGGCATGAGCAAAACAAGACAGCCACACCCAAGTGCTTTTACCTGCTCCAACGTGGGGTCAGAGAGAATCATAATAATATTAATGGCATCGACAGGGGACCAAAATTTTAAGTGTAATTAACAACCTATCGACCCAAAGAAAAGGCAAAATGCTAGAAATATGTAGAAAGCAGAAAATGCCTCAACACAAGTATGTACCGAGACAAAGAATTAAAATTAACTTATCCTATGCTCCTATAATCCTATTGCTCTTCAAAAAATAGAAGTCAGCCTCGCCATCGTAATGATCTTCAAGCATATATATCTAAGACGATGACAGACTTTGAAAGCCTTCTCAGTATGGAAGAATTCCATCGGCTCTGCTGCTATCCCGTCCCAACCTTAGTTGGAAGAAAGACCTCATTAACATAGACTTGCGATCTAACTGCCCCACAGATCGTGCCCTATACAGTTTATTGTGCATTGGAACGTCTTTTGTAGACAATGAAGAAAGGGAAGAGGAAGAAGAAGAAGCTGAAAATGCCTCTTCACGCTCTTCTTGTATATTATGATCGATATGAGCCACATGACCCATGGAAAAGGACCTTTTCAAACCCGTGCTCACACGTCGTGGGTTTCCTTCCCTAGGCAGCACAAGGGAGGCACAATGGCGAAGCCAACCACCAGATCGCGCACCACTCAAACCGGAAGCACTGACATCAACAGCACCATGATCAGCTCCTTGACCGTGAAGCCGAGGTGAACTTTGAACGACTTGTACCCTCTCAATTTCTATAGACAAAGGGTTTTCGGGACTCGTTGGTGCAACAATGGGTGCTCGGCAGACTGGACAGTTGGAATGTGCCAAGAACCATTCGTCAATGCAGGGAACATGAAAGGCATGGCCACAATTAGGCAACAACCTTACCATGTCCCCTTCCTCCAATTCTCCTAAGCAAACCACGCATTCGCTTTGATCCACGCGAAATAGCTCACCTTCAATAATCTTGGTTGAATACGAGAGAACTGGGATTGCGTCGAGGACTTTTTGGTCCACCCCTGTAGCGGAGTGTCCCCCAGGCATCTGGTTCGAGTTCCTATTGGCCAATCGTCGACGTTGTCGCCTCCGCCATAGGCAATATCTTACCAAAATAAGGTGGTATGCTACCAGTGCTAAAGAGGTGGAGACTACGCCAGCAAGGGAGATAAGCAGCGGAGTGTAGAAAGTGCCTGAAGAATGTGATGGGGTCGACATGCCGTCCATGGCAAGCTAGCTAGCTCCTCCCCTCTAGAGGTTGAAGCTGTTGGAGACCCTTTTAAGTTTTTTTTTTCCTTGTTCTGCAGAAAATCTTGGAGAAGGGTCTTTGGAATTATGCAGCTGTGGAAATTGGTCTTCCCGTTGCGGTTAAATAGGTCTCAAATAGTGTCAATAATATTGGGGTTCATGTTTGAATTCGTTGAAGTTGGGACTATAGGTGGCGTTCTCGGCTGTGGAAGCTGACAATTTCTAAGCATTGTGGTATTGCTCCTGACAAGTGTAAGGTAAGTACCCCCCGTCAAATTAGAAGTCTCAAGATTTTTATTTTATTCCGTTTTGATTTTCCGCACTTCATGCGTGATTTAAGGTATCTACGAGTTAATATATGAGTGGAGATATCGCCGACAAGGCTGCTATATTATGCGGTCGGTAGCTCTCCATTTTCAGGGTATAAACTTTTACGCATATTAATTTATATATGTTCACGAGAGAGTTGTCTCTTATAGACGTAATCGCTCCCAACAATCTTCAATGTGTCTTATTAGCCAACTATGTTCTATTTTATTCGTGTTTGGTTGCAACAATATGGCCGAAATTGATTGTCCTCTTATCTGCCTCCCCTGAGCCAAATAAATTATCAATTTCGAGTGACACGCAACTTCCTTAAAGCATATAATCAAGGGAAAGTAGATGGATAAAATCAAACTTGACGTGACTCTTTCGCTAGCTCATCATCGGTCTCTTTCATGCCACCTTCCCCGCCGTTTAATTTAAAATATCAAGAATTTTGACTTGGGTTCGCGGCGTCATCTGGCTCATAAAGCGGTGGATGCATGAGAAAATTTCACTTCCACATGGCATAATATAATAGGAATATAAATTAGAGATTTTTATAACGTTTTCAGGCTTTTCAGCGAAATCCTTCCAAGTGGCAAGCCCAGAAAGTTGAGCGAGTTGCAATTTTATAGAAGTCACCTTCCATTGGGTATAGGGTTTACGTCAACGAGCCCAATCACATCCATCCTGGAGCCCATCGAGCTGTTTTCTATCGTTTCACTGGTTAAAAATACAATGGAAGGCCCAAATAATATGCATTTTCAACAATTTTGAAGCCTAACTGAAGAACTCCAAAGTGAACACTTTTTCTTCATCCCGAAGTCTAAACACAAGGGCGTTAATTGTTGAAGTAGGCGGAAATATACCTACGAATTTGTAGTCGTTCCTGATATCCAAAGCAAACAAATGTGAAATTCAACGCCCCTATTCTGTCAGAACAAACTGCTTTCAAAATTTCAAGCAAGTGGACAACTGGCACCGCGCCAGAGAGCACGTGAGCAGCGCTTGAGGACTTCACGTATCACCGACACTTCAACTGCTAGTCTGGTCCTCCAAGGAGCTCGGCGATGGAGTCGTTTTAACAGCTTGGCACATCAAAAGGCGCGAGGGCATACTCGGCCCTTCAGACTTCAGTTCATGATCCAAGATACCAAAAAGTCGCATGTATGCTCCACCTTAAAGGACTTGTAGGAATCTTTTACTTCCACGCAAACATTGAGAGCGACAGTACCCACGACAGACCACCACCACCACCACTCACAATCTCATCCTCAAAACATACCGGAGATTTTGTAGTCATCCGAAATTCTGTACCGAATCATTATGGTGTCCAAATGTATCGGCCTCCATCTCCATGTCCAGCCCCATCCCAACCCTCCACTCACCACTGCCAGTTTTCAAAATCCAAGGTCCTCTTCCTTTCCCACAGCTCCTCTATTCTCATCCACTAAATTAACTGTCACCCATCACCAATCGCACCATTATGTTAGCAGAAATAGATGCCCCGTTTTCATCCCCATGGCGTCTGCCCAATCCGCTCCTAGTCCCAAGTTTGATGAATTTGAGCCCCATCCAAGTCTTACCAATGACGATCTCAGGCCAACGACATCCGTTCAGAGGACTTTTGCCTGGTGGGAAATGGCTAGTCTTTGGATTGGTCTTGTCGTGGGTGTTCCAACGTACTACCTTGCCGGCAGCCTTGTTGATCTCGGTATGGCTTGGTGGCAAGGAATTGCCACAGTTGTTGCCGCCAACATTATCCTGTTAGTCCCGTTAGTCCTCACCGGTCACCCTGGCACCCGCTACGGTATTTCTTTTCCAGTCCTTGCTAGATCGTCTTTTGGGATTCGTGGTGCCCATATCCCTACTCTACTGAGAGCCTTGGTGGGTTGTGGCTGGTACGGGATTGAGACTTGGATTGGCGGGGAGGCAATTTTCCTTCTTTTACCCAAATTCATCAAAGACTCGACCTTGTCTCAGTTTCTACCTTGGCTTGGCACTTCCTCTCTTGAATTTGCTTGTTTCATTGTTTTTTGGCTAGCGCAATTAACCATTGTTTGGAAAGGGATGGATGGAATCAGAGAGCTTGAGAAGTACTCGGCTCCGATCCTCATTGTACTTACTTCCTGCCTCCTCGTTTGGGCTTATGTCAATGCTGGTGGCTTTGCCTACATGCTGTCCTTGTCATCTAGACTCTCCTCTTCACAATTTTGGTCCCTCTTCTTCCCTTCACTCACCGCGAATATTAGCTTCTGGGCTACTCTTGCACTTAACATACCTGATTTTACTCGATATGCCAAGAGCCAGACAGATCAAATCATTGGTCAGGCAGGTCTTCCAATCTTCATGGGGGCATTCACATTTGTTGGCCTAGCCGTGACCTGCTCCACCAAAGTCATATTTGGCCGAGTCATCTCCAACCCGATTCAGCTTCTTGGACAAATAGGAGGATTCACAACCACTATTCTAGCTATTTTTGGGATAAGCCTAGCCACCGTTACAACCAATATTGCCGCCAATGTTGTGGCACCTGCCAATGCCCTTGTCAATCTCAGCCCCTCAAAGTTCACCTTCAGAAGAGGAGCTCTTCTTACAGCGTTGTTGGGCATTGCTTTTCAGCCCTGGAGACTTCTTAGATCAAGTGAGAGCTTCGTTTATACCTGGCTCGTTGGATACTCTGCATTGCTGGGCCCAATTGGGGGTATAATTTTAGCTGATTACTATCTCATCCGGCGCACCAATTTGAGTATCAAGGAGTTGTACTCGTTGAGTCCATATGGTGCTTACTATTACTCTGGAGGGTATAATTTGGCAGCAATGGTGGCTTTGGTCGTCGGGATCTTGCCAGTGATTCCAGGTTTCTTGCAAAAGGTTGGACTTCTGTCGTCAATTCCAGAGAGCTTTGTTGTAATCTACAACAACGCTTGGTTTTTCAGCTTCTTCTCTGCAGGTTTCCTCTATTGGTTTCTATCCTGTTTCACAAGAAACCAACATAAGTCCCTTCCTGTAGATACCCTATTGCCCTCTGCAAACTGAGTATTGGAACAGTACTCTTTCTGAACATAATAAACCCCCATATACTTTGTAAACAATTTCCATGTCACTTTGTGTGAGCAATTGCTAGTTCCTTGATGATATCTGCTAGACTGCATCCCCAAGGTGTCGATACGTTGTTGTGTTAAATTAAATTACACGGACAGGCTTCTCTCTAGCCACCCAATTCTTCTCCTTGTTCTCATGCTTAAGTTCTGCAAATTGCATGAAACCGTATTATTTGGAGGATACCATCTTACTGAAACGCTGAGGCCACATGTGCTATTAATTGGACATCTGCAGAGTAGAATGCTATCATCTGAAGATTAAGATACTGGTAACTGGCAGCTGCTTAATGAATGCATTGGATGCCATGTGCAATCATACAGACTAATTGGTGATTGACTAGCGGCCGTCAATGATTTAAAAAAAAAAAAAAAAAAAAAAAAGACAGATTATCGGCCTGTGAAAGCAAGCATACACAGAATCTGTCCTTCCAAAAAAAAAAATTGCACTTTCATGGATTAATAGAAGCATGTATGTTTCAACAGTCTTTTAGACAACATTATTGGCAGTCATTCGTTTTCGGATTAAAATCCTATATCCGAATTGTATGGTACAATTTAAGAAGAGATAGACATAATTGATGGACATTAGTAACATCTGTATTATTTAATATTATTCATATAAAATTTTAGATAACATAAATTTTACAATAAAATTTACATATTATATCTATCTTTTTATAAATTAAATTATACAATCCAAACAGAAAATAATAAGAATCTTAGTCCTCGGTTTTCAGTGCGTTGGGTTACAACTGTCATTTGATCCCCTTTAACTGTCTAGTCTCGATTGGGTCTGCCTGTCAACTGCCCCATTGAAGAAGTGGAACCGGGCCCTAATGGGGTTAAGATCCATCTTCTGAAGCCACTGAATGGATCTTTGGTCCAGTGGCTAACGTTCAGCCTCTGAATGTTGGCTCTACAGTCCTTCTACGAGTCTTGCCCGTAGGCCCAAACTACACATCCTCGGTCCACCCACCCACCTGCCTACCTTTAGTACTCTTTCCCAGCCCGCACCAGCAGTCCCACGCGCTTTCAATTAAGGCCTTGCCTTCAGCAGCATCTCAGTACAAAAATGTCGTAGCAAGGCTAGATTTTAGCATTCGAAATAACTTCAACGTTCTTCCTATAATTAAGGACTATTCTCGGGTTTTAAAATTCAAACTTCCTTCTCTCTTTTGGTACAAATTGCATTATATATGCACCTAAACTCGGTAAGAGGAAATTTTTGGCTTGGTAAAGAGAAACGTTCTTCAGGTATGCCGGCCTTGATATCTATATATATATAATATTTAATAACCAACTTTCTTTGAATTTTTGTACATGAATATATACTTTCAGACAAAATTATGAAAAATTCTAATTAGACGTTTCTAATTGCTAATTTTGATAATTATATATATTCCTCATCTCCATATATATTTGTTATTATTTATATAACCTTAGCTTTAATTAATTACTAGTGGGAATTAATATCAGTTTACTATTACCATAAGAAGACAAGAAATGACATTGATCAAAAGCTAGCCTTACTCACGACGTCACAAGACAGTAGTAAGGATGAGGGCCCCAAATTTGACAACCAGAAGCTCATTTTCATGCTGCCAAAGATTGAAATCAATTCTCAAATTTCGGATCAAAGCTAGAATAATTAAATACAGTTCTTGTGACCCCACGGACAGCAAAAATATCCACGAAACCACTCCTATGAAGTGTGTCATACGAGCGATGACAGGACATAAAATAATAAGGTGCATTACATGTACATCACATTCAATATTCAGAAGCTGACGTAGACCAAGAACCGTGCAACGAATGAGGAATAAAAGGACAAAGCAAAAGTTATAGTGGCGAGCAGAGAGCATATGTAGGTCGTCGCCCTCGGCCGAGCTTGGCACCACCCTAACCGCACACATGCAATGCTCAGCATTTTTTAGGGACGTAGGGTCCGATTGACTTAGAGACAGTGTCGGGGTGGCCTGGTGGGTCCTAGCTCACTCATGCTCTATAGGACTACTAGTTTAATGGCCCGAGTGAACCAAGGAAAATTGGCAAAACAGCGTTGAAACTTGTAAGTTGGAGCAACTGCCAACTGGCATGGATGGGAAACAGGGACCCATGAACTTAGACAACGCAGAACTAGTACTCCAGTGATGAGAGTATCTATATATAGTTGAAATTAGTTTTGTAGTTGTATTTTAAACGAAAGCTCGAACGTGAATTTTCCACTTGGGTCACTGGTCAGCTAGGAACGGAGATGTTCGAAATAGTTTAAAAAGCTTGATTTTTTTGGAACCATAAAAATAGTATTTACGAACAGGGCTGTTTTCTGACTCCTCTGGCTGGTCAATTCTCTGGATCCTCCGCAAGATCAAGTTCTTTGCCCACCATGCCGCTCGTTGGAGTCTCCGCGAATCGACGTTTCAGTGTTCCTTTTCTGAGGACACTCTCCCTGCGGCTCTATCTTTTTGGCTTTCTGCTTAGTTGGCTTTTTGCGTTTTGGATTGTATCGTTTCGTCTTTACTCAAAAAAGAAGAAGAACAGGGCTGTTTTCAATAGTCTTATTTTTCCTGAAACTGGAGACAAAGATAGTTTTAGAATATATATATATATAGATATAGATAAGAATGGCATCAGCCGTGGGACATTCCGAGGTGTTGCTCGGGACAAGACAGCAAAGAGTAGTACCATGTACATGGAGGAAACAGACCAGTCACCAGCATGCTAAGAGGTTGTTAGATGCAAAGGCTTAGTAGCTCCTATTGCAGGATTGTACGCTGTTCTAGGGTGGTTGCTAGGAATCTCCATTCTGGCCTTCTAGCTTATTCTAGTCGAACTTATTTTCTAATCATAAATTGAAAAAAAAAAAAAAAACACAAAAGAGAGAGAATGGTTCAAACATTAATACAATCCTGGCAGTGGCCGGCAGCATGAACGCTACGAACCTGATCCAATGGACAAAGGCACACAGAGACAGTAGAGGGATCGATCGAAGGCCAAGTTAAGGTGCAAGGGACGACACAAATAAAGGAGGTCTAATTAACGGACGCGCAGTCATGAGTTGGCTAGTGTGCAGGAAGAATCTCTAAAGACACACTGCTTTAAAAAAAAACAATCGATCGTGTAAAAACAATTGCATAGAAACGTGTTTGGTAGCAACGTTTTATATTGGTTGATGTTTTTATGAGTTTAGAACAATTCCTGCTATTAATTTTTAAAAGCCGCAGTAACCGAACAAGCTTCTAGCTAGTTTTCATTTGATCTTTAAATAACTGGTCTAAGGGAGCATTCGGGCAAAGTACATATATATAAATAGAAAGCACTTCTGGTCTCCTTGAACAAGTTGCAAATAATTTAGGTTTTTAAAAGCTAGCATTACAGAGAGACCTCAAAATATCATATGAATGAACAGTACCACTGAAGCGATCGAGCGCAGTACTTTACAAAATTATTGCAGTTGTGTGACATGTACATATAAATACAAAAACTTTTCATCATGTCAATCGTCAGCAATAGCTGTAATCCAGGATAAAAGCTTAATTTTCGTGCTTGAGAGAGGAAGATGATATGCCATCACATGATGTCTCATTCATTGGACTCTTTTTTTCAAAAAGAAAAAGCAAAAGAAAAAGAAAAAAGAAAATAAAGGGTACTAATTCTTTTTGCGGTTTTTCTATTGAAAATGCAAATGGTGCATATATGGTAGTAATAATAGCGCCAAAAATATGCATATTATGTTTTAATTAATTTCTTCCAATATATATAATATATTTATGTTCGGTTTGCAACAGGCCAATACGGCATCTCTTTAGAGTATGATAAATCGATGCTAATCCTGCCACGTGGAATCTCATGAGTGTAATATGAAATACCTCATAATCAACCACTTACTTGGCGTACTAAAATGTCAAATGAGTAATCGATGAAGACAGGTTGCAACAGGTTTCAAGGGCTTAAGCCGCGGTCTGCAAGTGCCTGTCCAGGTATCTGATTATTTTTAAGATATTGATCGATATATCAGACGTACGACATGGCCTACACCGATCATAATATAATTGGCTGCTAATTAAAGGGAATAACCTTAATTGGGTGTGAGAGATCCCAGCCTACCTAGCTATGTCCCGCTATAATTAAGCGTGCTTATTTCTCCCTAACTACGCCTCAAGGACGCATCACGAAAGATCCATAATCGAGGTTCCATTAATTAGCCTGCAGACCTAACATTAATAACAGAGAAAATTAATTGATTTTGTTATCACTTAATTTAGGACTTGCTATTTACCAAACCTTCTGAAACTACTAATTCTCAACCAAGTATATATATTTGTCTTCAGCTTAGATTTATATTGTCTCTATGGTTAGCGTAATTAATTAATGAATTAAATCGGCCTCCTCCTCATCATACTCCACGTCACAACACTAATTAAATTAGAACCCTGAACCCTCTCTCTGGGGTACTTCTGTAATCATATTTAAACATGCGTACTAATTTCCTTTACCGAATATAAATAATTAATACTCTACCCATTCATTAAAGAAGAGCTGATTGGTTGTCGGTTAGTCCGACGTAGTCACAAGCCCAAAAGTAGTCCAAAATTCACGAGCCGCAGATCTGAGCAAAACTATTAGTATAGCTGATTCTGACCCAATAGCTAGCAACCATGTTTTATATTACATGCAAAAGCAAAGTCTGCAACTGATACGATCGAATTGAAACTGCTGCATCCAATAGACTTGCAGCCTGCAGACTTTATCCAAGAAAATTACAAGTGTAGATATTTTAGCTTCTGATCACAAAATGGACACGAACTATATATATATATGCTTGTCATGATAACGACAAAAGCCATAGTCCAAATTTCCAGCTCCTTAACATATATATAGATCCTGGAGATATTACGGATCCTAGTTCTTGTACCCGCTCATCAAGCTATTTTCCAACGTTACCTCATGTACGGATTTTAAGTAAATTAACTACATATGAGCAGTACTGATCATGACTAGTTCTTCCTTAGTTATGTAAAATTTTATTATTCCTTATGGGTACGTAGCCTAAGTGGTGCAAAAGGAACTAATATTGATGACGATGTGCTAATTGGCACTGACCAGATATTTATAAGCAGCTAGCTAGCCACCAAAGTCATGAAAATGAGCTTTCTAATTGAATCTGTACATTATGTGAAAACAACAAAAAATTCAGTGATCTATAGAAAATGGTACAAATGAAGCGACCAATATTAGTACTCAATATTGTGACTTGGTGTTTCTTAATTTCTTCTTCTTAACAAACGTCCGTACTTTGAGATGGAGATTTGAGGTTAAATCTTTGGGTAGTTGTCGAAGGGCATTCGAATTGTTTCGTAGAAAGAAAAGACAAAGAAACCCTAGCTAAGATGAGCTGCATGGCAAAAGTCGGACACGGTATATATCCTACCATTTTTAACATTAATTTCCATTTATAATACTTTTGAGGCGAGAGAGATAGACAGTGAATTACCTAGCTATAAGGGTGGGTGCTAGCTAGAGAAGAAGACAAAGGGTTAACGTACAAGTTTCTTGACTGGTCCCATAAAGGGGAGCTTTCCTCGTCCCTACCAGCTCGTCGTCTGACCGAATTTTTGTCAACGGTTCGTTATATGGAACCAGTCCGTGGAATTCAGAAACCCGGAGCTGGTTTTCCCAAACTTGCTACTATATTCATAGCCCCTTGCTTTTTAGCTATATATACTCCCAAACTTCATAGTTCTTAGTATCCCCACACATCATCTCACTCTTGTTGATCTCAGTCTCGCATTATCTTTTCAAGACTTCACATTTGGTATATCTCTAAACCAAATCACTCCCTTTTTCTCTCTCTCTTACACCCACACACACAGATTTCAGCCACAGTAAGTCCCCCAGAACCCCCCCCCCCCACCCCCCCCCAAAAAAAAAAACCAAAAAATTTGAAAAAAAAAAGGGCTACTTATGACGGAGTTCTCCTTGACTGTGTAATTCCAGGTTATTCTTAGCTCCATGTCTCCTGCAATGGCGGTGGCAACTGAAACAAAGGAGGACGATAGGCCAGAAAGCCAATACCAGAAAGGGGTGAAGCACCTATGTGAAAATGGCGTCAACAAAGTTCCCAAGAAGTACATATTGCCCGCTAGCGATCGACCCCGTATGAATTACGATGGGAAGCTAAATGTACGCAAGCAAAATCTTAAGCTGCCCGTCATTGATTTCTCTGAATTGCAAGGTGCAAACAGGCCTCAAGTCCTCAAGTCCCTCGCTAATGCTTGCGAACAATATGGGTTTTTCCAGGTACGACGTTTTTGGGTTGTTTATAGCAAGTTGAAACTAATTGAAACCTTAGACCTAGTCATCCAGTCCCCTCTGACCTATTTAACACTTGCATCAAGATACTAAGAATGAGTCTAATTTCAAGATAGAAAGTGGGATGTTGTACTTGAAATTGATGATCTTTTGTTCTTAATTCGTTATTGCAGTTGGTAAACCATGGCATTCCAAGCGATGTTATAAGCAGCATGATTGACGTGAGCACAAGGTTTTTCGAGCTACCATTTGAGGAAAGAGCCAAATACATGTCTTCAGATATGCATGCCCCCGTCCGATATGGAACCAGCTTTAACCAGAACAAAGACACTGTGTTTTGTTGGAGAGACTTCTTGAAGCTAATGTGTCATCCCCCATCAGATGTCCTCCCTCATTGGCCTTCTTCTCCCGGAGACTTGAGGTGAGCACTTGGCCTCTAATATTTCAATTGTGAATACGTTCTGATCTATATCTCTTTCTTCATTTGTGTGGCTCAAAGTCGCTGTCCAAGGCTTTTGTGGGATTACCTGCGCCTTTCTCAAACTTAAACAAAGGGTTGACTTACGAATCAGTTAATATTCCTCTTAAAATTATATATATTAGTAATAATTGAATAACTTGCTTCTAGTTGTATATATAGCAATATCTATTCTACATCTAAGCGCCAATTCAGGGTTTTTTTTCCCCCATTTTTTCTAGGCCACCAATTGAGTTATTTGTTCATGCTTGAACAGGAAATTGGCGGCTACCTACTCGAAAGAAACCAAAAACCTGTTTCTAATGGTAATGGAGGCCATCCTAGAGAGCTTAGGACTCGTGGGAACCACGGAGAACAAGACAAAGGAAGAGGACATTCTAAAGGACTTCCAAGATGGGAGCCAGCTCATGGTTGTCAATTGCTACCCACCATGCCCAGAACCCAATCTAACCCTAGGAATGCCTCCTCATTCTGACTATGGCTTCCTCACACTTCTTCTCCAAGATGAGGTTGAGGGGTTACAAATACAATTCCAAGAGAAATGGGTCACTGTCCAACCAATCGCCAATTCCTTTGTTGTCAACGTTGGTGATCATCTTGAGGTGGGTTTATCAAATCGGGTGAACAATATTTAATTTCAGCGTGGATACTGTACTGGAACTGAAAAAACCTTCAATAATTTTAAGGTATGCTATCAGCAATAATTTATTGATTTGATTTTGCCTCAGATATTTAGCAATGGCAAATACAAGAGCGTGTTGCACAGAGTCTCAGTGAATTCAAAGAAGTCTCGAACATCAGTGGCTTCTTTGCATACTCTTCCTTTCAAGTGCACCGTTAGGCCATCGCCTAAACTAATCGACGAAGAGAATCCTAGGCGATACAAGGACACGAACTTCGCTACTTTTCTCGAGTACATTTCATCTTGTGAGCCCAAGAGGAAGAATTTCTTGGATTCCAGGAAACTGGGTTGAAGCTAGCTAGCAATTAGCTAGGAAAGTGAAATCCGGGAATGGACTGTGTATATTGACTTCTATAGCGTCATTATTCAGCATTGATCACATGGAGTGCATGCATTTCTCTTTTTCTGGAGCTAGCGGGTGAGAATGAAACCCTAAAAGGGTAAACCCCACGTCGACCTTACCTAGCTGGTGTATGTATATGACAAATTTGTCAATTCCGATCATAGGGTGTCATGAATTAGCAAATCTAGGCACATAGATCGTGTCGCGATTGCATGTAGGCTCAATAGTACCTATCTTGATTGTATTAGCCGATAGTTGGATATGTGTAAGAGCTTTTTTTGTCTTCTTTTCCATTGTTTACCTGCTACAATTTGTTTTTTCACAGTAAAAAATCTAAGATCTCTCCAAAGCCCACCCACCCACCCTTTTATCATCCAAACCAAATCAAATAGGGCTAGCTAGTCCTCTAAACAAAACAAATCTAAGCAAACCGTGGGCGTACAGAGATGCTAATTAACTGGGACCAGAAATTGAAAAACGCTTTTTTACCTTCATGACGATAGAGATGGAAGCATTAAAACTCATGATTAGCATGGCAACTCTGATGCCTTAGTACGCAATACGTCCTATTGCCGCTGGGCGGGGGCGGCTCTAAGGTAACTGGGTCTTAGGCAAAACTTCAACATTGAGGTTTATTATAATAATTTATAAAAAATATATATTTTAAAAAATAAAATTTAGTTAAAAGGTATTGTTCTAATTTTTTTAGGATATAAAATTACTTATCAAAGTGTTATATTCTAAATTTGTTAATATATAATTTTTAATTAATAATATTATTAATCCATTTAATCTTTCTTAAGTCATAATAAATTATTATAAAACAGAATAATGAAATTGAAAAAACACAAACACAAACCTAAAATAGAGTTGGCACACGGGAGTTTGGGTAAGACTACATTACAAATAATGATAACTAAAACAAATACATTATAAAAAAAATTAAAGTAAAATTTTTAGAATAATAGTTCCTTGGTGACAAGTGATCTTGATGCCAAAGATAAGAATTAAGAAGTACCAAGAAATGGTAAGAATAAACAATAGAATAGTTGAGAGATGATTTTTAGGTATTTTTGATACTTAACATATATTGTCTCAAATTAAATCAATTGGCTAAGACTTTTATAGGGTTTATTTGAATTAATTTCTTTAAATAATAAGATTTTATAAGTTTAAGAATTGGGACCTCCTAAATTTAGAAAGTTAATGCTCATTTAATCAAAGAGATTTAATACGTCTCTTTAATCAATATACTCTTTAAACCTAAGATTTTAGACCTTGACATTCAATTTTTTTAAATATACCATTAAAAAAATTGAATTGGCCTAAATTTGCGAGACTTAGACAACCCGCCTATAATTAGTTAGAGCCGCCCCTGCGCTTGCAAAATCATTCTTATCGATATGCCTGAAAAACTCTCTGTTTTGGTTATTTCGCCGAAACTGGGGGGTGGATTCTGTGACACGTTAAGTAAGGAAATGAGTTTGACAGCTTTCTATTTCCTAACGTTTTCTAAATGTCCCTGTAGCTTGCCGCCACACATTTGACACATCATGCTGATGACCAGCTAATATATACATATATATAGAACAGATCGATATACTGCACAGGCCTCAAGGGAAGAATTGAGTAAGGTCCCTCTCAGGAATCACCTTTCATCAAATGGAAAGAAGAAAAAAAAAACTAATCATTAAGAGTTAAAACTCTAATAATTGGCAAGAAGTTTAGAGAAACTAATCAGTAATTACTCGTAAAATACCTAAAGTTGATGAGCCTCAGAATTTTCATTTTTAAATGACAAAAGATGCCTTTGGATATCCAAGAAAAAAAAAAAGACATGTACGTAAATTCTTTGAATATATAAGAAGTATGAACACATAGAAAATGCGTCAATGTAGAAATTCAAGCCGCCTGGATCCTAAAGACTCAGTGGGTGGAACTTCGATTCAGTAGAGGTGGATCGGGATTCCGGCCCATAATACATGCAGCCATGTAGGCCAACATTTTTGACTTGGACCGATCAGAGACGGCCTGATCGATCCAAGTTGACGCAGACGCGGGTCATTGTCTGGAATTGACTCGATCCGTCGCTGGTGGCTATCCCGGCAACTACGTGTTCCCGAACTTGCTTGGTTCCTAATAATGTCGGCGAGACCTCACAGCGGGGGCCCAATCCATTTTCCCACGGCTCCAATAATCATTCTCTTTTTGCCGCAAAGGAAGAAAATTATATTCATCTGTGGGAATTCGAGGAAAAACGTACGTAGGCCCCGGAAGACCGAAACATATATCCATGGATCAATCTACATATATAGGAAATTAGCACACCATTGAAAACAATGAAGGAGGAGATATAGGAGACACCCAGTGGTGGATGGGGGGCGCCCCATTGGACAGCCCAAAAAATAAACTTTAGACGTAAATTTTTTTTTTTTTTTTTTAAATTTTGTCTTAAGAATTCACCCCCTTCAAATTGGGTCTTGAATCCGTCACTGAAAACACTCCTTTGGACCATTCGATGAGAATTAAATATGTTTTTTTTTCTAATTGAAATAGCTCTTGTTAGTCAAACTAATACAACGGAGACAGGATTCGGGCACTTAACATCTTGAAATTAAGCCAAATGGGTGACCAAAGACGAAAGGTGTGTCTGGATATAATATATGCAAGTCAATGCACATTTTTCTTTCTTCTTATTTTGGGGGGCTGCAAGTCAAATGTAATTAAAAATTAATGGGAGATATGTTCATGAACCGAGCAATTGAGAGTAATCTACATTATCCTAGCTAGCAGCAAGTCTTGTTATATACGTATATTGTATATATATGTATATACCATTTGATGAGTTTTGGGAAACTTAGTCTGTATTATTCAATGATTATAATACAGACATTATCATACAGAGTTGATGTGTCTACATATATATTTTTATTATTTATTTATTTATTAACATCTGATCCATTTTTTTGATATTTTTCTTTCATTTTTATTTCTTACATATATCTTTCTAGTCAATGCTTCTTAGGAAGCAACCGCCCGGAGGTCTCTCTGACCAGAATCCAGATAACTTTAGCAGCCACTTCTTGCCTTTACATGCTACAATTTTTTCCCCTCCTGGGCTTGTAACGCTTGTTTCTTTTCTAGTCTCCCCCCATCCTGGGCTTTTGTAGGTACAATTTATTTCCCATCCTGGGCTTTTAGTAGCCACTGTTAATAAGTTGTGCTATGGCCTATGACTAGATTTGTTAAGACGACAAGTAGTTGCGATTCTTGCGAATCCTTTTCTTCATTAGAAAAAATAAAATAAAAAATCAAGCTTCTGAAAGCTAAGCAATCCGTGAGGCGTGAGTGCAATTCCTCCAGCACGAGAGACTGAAAGAGGAGCAAAACAGCAAAGCATCACAATTCACAACGGCTAAACCCAATCTCATCCACAACCTGTCGCACAGATGAAAGACAGTTGCTTACACCAAGTTCGAACCCTTCCTCTGTAGTCTGCTCCAGCTATGGTCACCCAGAAAAACAGAGGCAATATAAGGAAGCTGAAAAGTCTTCAAGCTTAGCCAAACTAAGAGCGGACTGACCCATAACTATGCCTTTCTCACTCTCCACAACCTCCCTCCTCTTTCCGACCCCTCTTCTCAAAACCACCACCACCCCCACCTCCGCCTCCATTGTCTCTAACAAACCTACATATCGCTTCCTCACCATCAAGTCCTCCACTAACAATACCAACAACAAAGGTAGTAATAAACCCAGTTCCTGGGTCAGCCCAGACTGGCTCACTTCGCTCACTCGGTCTTTGACTGTGGGCAATGACGACGGCTCGGGCATCCCTGTGGCTAGTGCCAAGCTCGATGACGTGTCTGATCTTCTGGGCGGAGCTCTTTTTCTCCCGCTGTTTAAGTGGATGAACGAGTACGGGCCCATCTACCGTCTCGCTGCCGGGCCTAGAAATTTCGTGGTGGTCAGCGACCCTGCCATTGCTAAGCATGTGCTGAGGAACTATGGGAAGTATGGTAAGGGTCTTGTGGCTGAGGTCTCCGAGTTCTTGTTTGGGTCAGGCTTCGCCATTGCCGAAGGCCCGCTTTGGACGGTAATGCTATCCAATTTGAAAAATCCAGTCTAACACTAACACAATTGTTTGACGAATTGCACAATGCTGCATATTGTTGTTTCACTGAGGATTGGGTTCGTTGTGATTTTGTTGCACCATTTTAATTTGTGACCGTGTATTGTGATACGTTTTGAATCTGTATCCTCCAAGACAGAGTCTATGTGGGCTTTTGATACTGTATACTTGCTGTCTTGATAATCACTTATGGATTCCATTGTTCTATGTTGCCAGTCGATGACTTCGCTTTGGTGCGTGTCTCACTGATGATATTGAAACTGATAATGAACTATTTGTCGAAGCTTCAATTGGTGCTTTGGAAAATGCTTCTAGACGATTGCCCTCCTTACTCTCCAATTTTATTAGTGTCTCATGCGAATGTTCCATATGGTTTCTGCTTTTATTGTTTGCTCTTAAATATCTTGTTTGTGACAGGCAAGGCGTAGGGCTGTGGTGCCATCACTTCACAAGAAGTATTTGTCAGTGATGGTTGATCGTGTCTTTTGCAAATGTGCTGAAAGATTGGTGGAAAAGCTCAAGCCAAATGCAGTAAGTGGCGTTGCTGTAAACATGGAGGAAAAATTTTCTCAACTAACTCTTGATGTTATTGGTCTGTCCGTATTCAACTACAATTTTGATGCACTTACTACCGATAGCCCTGTGATTGATGCGGTTTACACTTCATTGAAAGAGGCAGAGGCTCGTTCAACTGATATATTACCATATTGGAAGGCATGTCTTTCTTGTGCTCTGTTCTTGATTTTCTGTATTGTTTCTTAGAGGACTATACTGAGCTGATTATGATTCGATGTAGGTTAAAGCTCTTTGTAAAATAATCCCGAGACAAATAAAAGCTGCTAAAGCAGTGACTGTGATAAGGAGAACTGTTGAAGAGCTTATTGCAAAGTGCAAAGATATGGTGGAAGCAGAGGGTGAAAGAATTGATGAGGAGGAATATGTTAACGATTCTGATCCAAGCATCCTTCGCTTCTTGCTCGCTAGCAGAGAAGAGGTCTCTTGGTGTTCTTTATCTCTGTTCTATTTTTATTTTTTGCTTGTACTGATCAGAATACACATATGCAGAAGTTCATCTTAAGGTGGAAGAGATTAGTGCTTCAGATGTTTTGGATTGGAAACTTATTGGGTCCTTAAAGAATGGAGACAGAACTAATTTTGGTTAACCGTTAACTTTTTAAAAATGATTACATGTGCTTTTAAATGTGAACTAGTTACTCTCAAGGGTTGGTGATGTGGGAGTGCATTGGCTTTCAAATAATTTGCAAGCTGCTTTATCAGGTTTATTTAGTCTGTAGATGAATGTAGATTGAGTACATTACTTTCTGTTGAAAGTTCTTGTGTGTTGCAAACATGTTGATTAAGATGAGATATATTGAGCTCTGTTACTGTTCCAGTAATTGGTAATTTAACTTTTTCATCATTTTCAGCTTTCTATTAAATCTTGCTAGAGTTCCCAAGGTTTCCGCCCTGGAAGGATGGGAAAGAAAATGAAGTTCCTTCATCAAATCATGTTTGACAGGGATCTTTACTGAATATTTTAGTTTCTCCACTTCAAGCTTATGATCTCTGCTTTTTCCCTTTTCTGGCTGAAAGTTCAGTGCCCTCTTTTTCGATGCTACATGTTCATTGTCATAACTGTATAAAGTGTGAAGAACTTGGCTAAGTTCAGCTTGGCCGCCGCCAAACTAAACATACCAATCTGCGGCAGGTTTTGTATTTAATGATTGTTTGAGATTGTCCTTTTTAGCCTGGATTTTACGAATGTCTTGATGAATTTATGTTGTTCTAGATATGCTTCATTTAGTTTTGATGCAATGACTATACTGTTTTAGGTTTCAAGTGTACAACTACGAGATGACCTTTTGTCAATGTTGGTTGCTGGTCATGAGACCACTGGTTCAGTGTTGACTTGGACACTTTATCTTCTAAGTAAGGTATCCTTTCCTTTCTCTGTTTACAACGCGAGTTTTCCCAAGTTTAAGGGGACGTTCGTTTTTGTGAAATTTTGAGGATTTTAAGCGTTTTGAAAATTTTTAGGTGATGTTAAACTTTATTGGTATGTGCAGAAGTTGTTTTTAGGTGATGTTAAAAAAGATGTTCGGTTTTAGAATTCTAGATTCTAAATAATCCTAGGATTCAAACGAAAACGAACAAAGCCTAAATCTTCACTAATTCTAACATCGAAAAGGGAAGATGCATGTGTTGCAGATGTAGAAGACAGACCATAAGGTTTTTTATTTATTATCTTAATTTTTGGACGTGTTTCTTGTAAATTTTCTGATAAAACTTCTCCTTCTCATCTGCTTATCATCCCAGTGCTTTTAAACCTGAACTACCTGTTGACCTGAAAAAGTGGCTGAACCAATGTGATTTGGTTCTGTTGCTATTCAAATGCAACTGATACATCTCTTAATAAGTAACTTGACAGATAGTGGGGCCCTCAAGCTACTATTTAAGCCAGATCTTTACTGCTTCAATGCAGGACTGCACCTCATTGGTGAAAGCACAAGAGGAAGTTGACAGAGTTCTACAGGGACGACCTCCTGCTTATGAGGATATTAAGGATCTGAAGTTTCTGACCCGCTGCATAACTGAATCACTCCGTCTCTACCCACATCCTCCTGTAGGCTGCATTCTTTCTCTTCCACTTAACTAGGTTGTAAAACACAAATTTTTACACTAAAAAGAAAGACTACATGGTAATTCTATGAACTCAACTTCATAGTTGTTCCACTCTCCCAAATCTTTTAGGTCTTGATAAGAAGAGCACAAGTTGCTGACATGCTTCCTGGAGGTTACAAGGTTAATGCGGGTCAAGACATTATGATTTCTGTATACAATATCCATCATTCCTCGCAGGTATAACCTCATTGCTTGAGCTCAAGCTTCTCTCTCTCTCTCTCTCTCTTTTTTTTTTTCCCATTTTTTGTGTGGGTTGAATGCAACTTCTCATTTTGTGCACTTCTGTAGTTTCACGACCGGTTAGATTATCTTAAATGTAACTTACCTTGCATCATCATTGTACAAGGTCTGGGAGAGGGCAGAAGAGTTTGTGCCAGAAAGATTTGACCTGGAAGGCCCAGTACCTAATGAAACAAATACAGATTTCAGGTATGGTGTTTCTTAGCTCATATGGAAGATGTCAAAAGAGCAACATAATTTAATGCTCTTTTATTTTAATCCGCTTTTCAGGGACATGTGCCCTTTACTGCACCTACAACTGAAACTGAACTCATCCATTCTTTGCCTTTTCCTACTCGAGTTTTCAGTTAACACCAATTACTAATAGTGGAAAGAATATGCCACAGATTCATTCCATTCAGTGGTGGAGCACGTAAGTGTGTTGGTGATCAGTTCGCATTACTGGAAGCTATTGTTTCCCTGGCCATCTTTCTACAGCACATGGACTTTGCATTGATTCCTAACCAAAACATTAGCATGACTACTGGAGCAACAATACATACTACAAATGTAATGGTTTCTGTATCTTAATAGTCAACCCACGCACAATTACATCTTGCACATGTTGCTCTGTTGGTAGCATATTTCTGTTTAGTTTGCGGCTGATTTTTATCAGTGCCTGAGTTGCAATTATAGATGCCATTGTCTTGGTTCTACGTCTTATCAAAAATTGTTGCATTGTGTAGAATAAAACAGAGACAAGGCTTCTGATTCAACAGATTAGAGCTGGCTTATCTGCTATCAAATACGTGTAATGTGTTTTAACATGGTGCTATTGTCGCAGGGCTTGTACATGACACTGAGTCAACGGAGAACAATATCTTCATTTGCTTCCTCATCATCTAGGTAAGCTGTAAAGTTGTACATAGATATTGATATTATCCAGGGGATCCAGCACAAAAATGGTTGCAGCAATGTTCAGTTTTGAGAGAAACATGATTCATCAATGTTCAGATTCTTCTTATTCGTGAATATAAAGTTGTCCATCACGTTTGAAATGAGGACTATGATAAGTGAAGTGCTTAACAAAAAGCTCGATTGTCATGCCCTTCATCTTGCGAGTGTAGTGCTATGCACCTTGAACTCCCAATCAGGTTGTGTTGTTAACTGTACTTGCTCCAGTCCAGAGGATGTGGTTGTGCGTCAGATGCCATTGAAGGAAGCGAACTGCATCGACTTCCTACGGGCATGAAATCTGTTGCACGGGTCTCCGCAGATCTATTGCAAAATTTTCTCCTGCCATTGGTCCTTAATATTATGTAGGCAAGGAAATGAGTGTTGTGCATTCACTAGCGTCCATTTCTACCGTTCTTGTTACGTTGCAATCATCCAAATACAGTGAAAGATTGCAAGAATATAATATAGGATTAAACTTAATTGTCTTTTAGTACTGTGACAGCCATGTTTAGGGCACCGGAAAGCTTAGCAATTGAACTGAACAAATGAATTGGCATTTCCTCAGAAACAATAGCCACTTTTTAACGTACTAGAAAAAAATAAAATAAAATGGGACTGAACTACTGAATTGGTTTTTGACGGATGCAAAGAACAAAAAGCAATAGCTTTTCGATCGTGACTAGTTGTCAAGCTTTTATTATTTAAAAAAGGGTAGAAAAACAGAGAGAGAGAGAGAGAGAGCAAATATTCAAAGAGGATCTTTCGGCAGCGTTTGACCAGGAGCTATATTGACTCTCTGCTTAGAGGCTCAGAGAGAGATCGCCCCCGCGGGTGCGTGCCTCTTTTCACTTTTAGCGAGCAACAAGTCGATTGGTTGCTAAGCGAAGCTAGAGGATATAAAAATAAATAAATACTTTTTCCCGGAGCGTGTCGAAGATGGGCTATAACTTGTACAGTAAACTTATTTTATGAAATTCAGCGGATCTGTGTTACAGGGATTCTCGTGTAAAGAAACTTACGACGGAGAAGAAAAAAGACTGCGAGGGTGAGAAAGCATGGAGAACGAGAGCACGGAGAGCAGGAACGGAGCGAGGCTAGCTATAATGGAGCTAGCCAACATGATCAGCGTGCCCATGTCCCTCAACGCCATCGTCCGCCTCAACGTCGCCGATGCCATCTGGGAAGGGGGCTCCAACTCCCCCCTTTCCGCCTCTCAGATCCTCGCACGTGTCCATCCCTCGGGAAACGCTAACGGTGGTGATCCCGAGAACCTCCAACGAATCCTCCGCATGCTCACCAGCTACGGCGTGTTCGAGGAGCACCTCGTCCCCCTCGGCTCCGACTCCGAGAGGAAGTACTCCCTCACCGAGATTGGGAAGACGCTCGTCACGGACGGCGACGGTCTATCTTACGCTCCCTACGTGCTCCAGCACCACCATGACGCGCTTATGAATGCGTGGCCGTTGGTCCACGAGGCCGTGTTGGACCCCTCATCGGAGCCATTCGCGAAGGCCAACGGGGAGCCGGCATACGGGTACTACGGGAAGAAGCCGGAAATGAATGGGCTGATGCAGAAGGCCATGTCGGGAGTATCCGTGCCGTTCATGAAGGCGTTGTTGGACGGGTACGATGGGTTTGAGGGTGTGGAGAGGCTGGTGGATGTGGGTGGGAGCGCAGGGGACTGCCTGAGGATGATCCTACGGAAACATCCTAAAGTACGGGAAGGGATCAACTTTGACTTGCCGGAGGTCGTTGCCAAAGCACCAGACATCCCCGGTTAGATATGAGGCTTACAAACAATATTATCCGATTGCTTTTCTTTTGGTCATTATTTACATTTTTTTTCCCTATAAAAAATGTAGCATTGCTAACAGAAGAACTGCATTGACAAGCATTCACGTAACAAACAAATATTTTTTTTATCAACGGTGCATCCCCAGTAGGACTGCCCAGTGATGCTTACCAAATAAGTTTATTTTATTTTATTTTATTTTCCTCTATACTAATTTAGAAAAATATATTATTGGTTGGCCTAGCTAGAATACAAAAAAAAAAAAAAAGATATTTATATATATTTTTTTTTTTTGGGTTGGTGAAACATAACTGGCCAGTGCGGACAGTTATCACTGTCGAAGAGACACGTGTCTCTTTTCAATGGCTGAAAGTTGACAGACAGGGTCTCCAAGTGGATGTGATCTGATCTCACAACCACATATATTTCGTAAGGGCTGTTTTGCTCAACTGCAGTGGCAATTTAACATTTAATGTATACAAAATTTTAGTCGTTAATTAAAATTGTAAAAAAAAAAAAATCCTGATTAAGTTGGTATTTAAGTAAGTGCGTGTTAGGAAATTAACTAATTTAATTATCAAGTAATGCGTATTATAAATAAGAACCTAAGAGAAACGAAAATATCACTCAAGATAAATACAGAGGACTCTTCGATGATGAAAAATCCTTAGGGATCGGTTGACAAGCAGGACAAATAGCTAATTATAGCTGTTCTGCCTATTGGCAGGAGTGACTCACGTTGGTGGCGACATGTTCCAGTCTATTCCTGCTGCTGATGCAATCTTCATGAAGGTTTGTCTGTTTCTATATCTGTCATTTAGTAAGCCCTCTGTGTGACAGCGAAATTTATTAGCAGCTAATTAGCTTTATCTTCCTCTGTGACTTAATTTGGCAGTGGATCTTGACGACATGGACAGATGATGAAGTCAAGCGGATCATGGAGAACTGTTACAAGGCACTCCCCGTGGGTGGAAAATTGATTGCTTGTGAGCCTGTGCTGCCGGAGCAGTCCGATGAGAGTCACAGAACTCGTGCCCTCTTGGAAGGAGACATCTTTGTCATGACAATCTATAGGGCCAAGGGCAAGCACAGGACTGAAGAAGAATACCGGCAGCTCGGTCATTCGGCCGGTTTCTCACATTTCAGAGCTCTTTATATTGACTATTTCTTTACTCTCTTAGAATTCGGAAAGTGAACCCATGAAAGAAATGGGTTAGTAACTTCATTAGCTCTTAACTAGCAGAGACAATGAATGGGTGTTGTATTGGAATATGTTCCATCTTCCCTTATGGCCATTAATAAAAAGAGAGCTTAGGAAAAACTAGACATCTTCTTCATCACCCAAACAGCAATGGAATATGCGTCATTAAATGGCAATCTTTTCTGTCCTACCGGTGGTTAAATTTTCCAGACGTTAGTTGGAAAAATTCATGTAGTTAGGTTTAGATTTTAGTAGGTAATCTGTCTCATCGATCAGAGTATGTTTCGATGGAAGTATTTGACCTTCCAATCTTGCTATAAGATTGGCATCCAGGAATTCTGAATTCTTAAAAATTGTTGAGGGTATTAGGTCCGATTGATGAACGTCAGAGCAGGTTTTTTTTCTTTTTTTGGATAACGAGGAAAAATTTAGTAAATCCATCAAAATGTTTCTATTTAATAGGTTGGTGAATTCAGGATCTATACAATCCTCGAACTACATAGGTCAGGTCAGTTTGATTTTGTCAAGAGAATAATTTTAAGAAATTATTTGTATTTGAGATATTCAAATTTGAGAGTAAACCCCTAAACTTCAAGAAATAATGATAAAACTGAATAATTAATATAATATTAAGCCAATCTAACTTTACACATAAAATATATATGTAAAGTAAGTTTTATAGATTTTTGTGTAAAAATTGATGAAAATTATTAAAGATATTTAATTTTTATTAGAGTTTCTAAAAAGTTGTAAAGGGAGATAATTTGATGTAATTTTTCAGTAAAAATATATTAGAGTTTAGTAAAAAAAATATAGATAGAGAATATTTTTTAAATTTTTTTTAAAAGATATTAAAATTTATGTGAAAGTTATTAAAATTTAAATAAAAAGTATTAATATTTGTGTATATTTTTTGAAATTTTGAATGGTAAATTTTGTATATTTTATTTGATACATTGTATTCGGTATACATTTAACCAACATTCGTTACTTTCCTATTTAATTGCTGCAACTACGAGGACTGAGGAGCTCCTCTTAAAGACTAACCGCGCAATAAATAACGTGTCCATCCTGAGCAGAACTTCTTTATTTTTTTCGTACTATTCCTAAACAAGGCGAGGAATTCTACCATTGGTGGACCTCTGACGTTAGCGCCTAATGAGCAAGTGACACGTCGCTGGACTCAATGTTGCACTGACTTGTCGTTGACAAGTTTCGCGCGCGTCTTCGATTGTGAAGGCGGGGAATTTGCTTGCAGTTAAAACGGGCCGACTGGCCGTTTTCAGATACGCTCTTCACTGCTTCTCATAATACCGAATTAGCATACACTCCCTGTTAATTCTCTATGAAACGCCAAAGGAAAAAAAAATAACACCCTTCACAACAACGACCAGCTAGCTAACGCTCTCTCTTTGCTTTGTTTCTCTCGCACTCGTTGATATTCTCTCTCTCTTTCTCTCCGCTTTGTTTGGTAGTAAATGATAAGGGTGGTTGAGGAGGAGGTGGTGGTGTTGTTACTGATTTCGTTTCAATGGGTGAGAGGGTGATTTAGTTTCCGAGTAGACTGAATCAGGATTCAGGAAAGAAAGGGATAGAAACACAATGTTCAGGCTTCACAACAAGAACAAGCATGCCAAATCTGGGGACAGAGTGGATTTCAAGCTCTCACGCTTCAAGGCGCTCCAGGTACACTGTTACTCATTCCATATTTTTCCTAAAATTTGGCTCTTAAATGCGTGGCCATATTGTTATGCCAATGTATATATGCGTTTTTGCTCAAATGCAATGATCTTTATGAGTTATTTGAACAATGTGTATCCGGCTTCATCTGATCACTTAAACAAATTTTTTTGCTGCAATGAATCACAGAGAGATGTTATGGGCATATGAATTAGTGAAGCAGTAAAAAGTGATTGATAAAAGTTTATTACAACTGCTGAATATAGGAAAACCGGAGTCAGATAAAGATTTGGAAATTGATGAAGGTGGGGGACAAATGTGAGTCTCGCTTTACTCCTCTTCATCTGCGGGGTAAAAGTTATGGGAATTTTGAACTAACGGATGCTTTTTTATTATAGATATACATAAGGATGCTTACAGATGCAAGAGAACTTCTATCAAGTCGGGTCTGTCAAATTGCAATTGATATTAAAACTCTTTTTTTTTAATCCATAACAGTTGCTAGCAAACTTTAGAGAGGATCTAAGAGTCGAAGTTATTTAACGTTTATGTAGAGTTATTTATTTATTTCTAAGGTTTGTGTAGATTTAAAGTCCAGGTATTATTATCCACTCTTGTGCTTGATCTGACAAAAAGCTGAAGCCTCCAATGTAGAGTGGGTTAATCTAGCAAGCCTTCATTTCTTACCTGTTAGGGACTGATTATTATTCAAGGCTAGTTGTTTGTAAAAGCATACATGGTTGAATATTCACCTGTGAAAATAATGAGGGACTCTCGTTTTCTCTTTTCTCTTTCTTAAAACTGATGTAAAGGTCACCTACCTTGATTTCAAATTAGTCTGGCAGATTTTTGTCTATTTGATCCGAAACAAGCTTTTGAAGATCTTTAGTCAATAGTTGCATGCTATTTGCTAACCCCAATGTTTTGAGGTCAAAGGTGCCAAAAGGTTGGGACAAGCTGCTCATATCTGTTACCTCTGTCCAAACTGGGAAGACGCTTGCGAAGTCAGGCAAAGCACTAGTACATAATGGGACTTGCCAATGGACGGATACTCTGTCAGAATCTATCTGGGTTCAACAGGATGACTCTTCAAAGGAGCTCGAAGATTGTTTCTTCAAGCTTGTTGTCTCCATGGTATTGTTGTTACTATTACATGCTCTTTCTTTTGGTCATTAGTCTTTCCTTACCTTTTGTCTTCTTCCCCCAATGAGGATGTAATATCACGCCGTCCTCTCTTTGCGTCTTGTTGGTTCGCAAACTAAAACATCGAATGTGATTCTTATGTTCTTTCAGATATTTCTTTAGTTTTTTTTTATTAATTCTGCTAAGAACGTGCTTGATAAATTACCTCAACTCCATCTGCGGCCTGCCAATGCATTCTGCTAAGTATTACTTCCTTACTGCAGGGTTCGGCAAGAAATGGCATCCTTGGAGAGGCTGTTGTCAATATGACAGGTTATATGAGTTCAACTGCTCCTGCTCCAGTTTCACTTCCATTGAAGAAGTGCAACTATGGGACAATCTTACAAGTGAGTTACATGGTTTTATGCTATTTATTTCTTGGTGTTTGATTTAAGACTATCAGTGGTGATGTTCCTAGTCTGCTAAGATATTCAAGGAAGTTGAGACAGTAATTATGGATAGATGGATAAGTTTGACGCACTGTTGATGACAAATTATTGACAATGGATTCCCTTGTACTACGATCCAACTGTTGCTGGCAATCTGAGAATTTATCCAATTTCTTTAATCTCAGAAACATTCGCAATCACCTACTCTTACTGGTGGAGTTTTCTACGACCATAAAGGATTGAAATAATGGGGGTTGGCTATCTGAATCCTTCTTGTTAGTGTGTCCCTCGATGACATTTTTGCAGGATAATTTTCTAGGAGGAACAAATAAGTATAATTTTTAGAAATGCAGGTGCAACTTGTTCTTGGATTAGTGTAATTGAATAATGTTTAGACCGGGACAAATATTTACTAATCTTCTTTCATTTCTCTATAAATGGAATTCAACACTTGACCAAAAAAAGTAAACAGAGAAAATATGGGCTACTTTGAGGAAAGGTAGTTTTACAACATTTATGTTAAGTCAGATTAAGGAATGCATGGATCATTACGTATTGAAGGCTGTGTGGGTGAGAATATGAAGTACTTACACTAAATCAAGAAGTCGTGTTTTCCCTAATACGTCTTCCCTGGCATTCAGAATTTTAAGTGGCTCTCCTCTCCCAGTTCAGAAGAAACTTTGGGCGCTAGTAGTAAATATGCTTGCGCTGTTACACTTTCGAACTATGGGGCATCTAATGGTTTTCCTTACGTGTGAGATTTGCAGGTAAAAATTCACTGCCTGACTCCAAGAACAAAAATCAGGTCGGAATCCTGTGGTGGATGTTCTTCATAATAGATGAAATCTATAACATTCTGTTTCTTATGAAGGTATTCTGCACATTTCTTCAGGGATGAAGAAGCAAAAGTGACGAACTTCCAAATGGAAGATCAGGACCCAAACTACCACGATGCGGACTCCAAATCAGATGGATCTGAAAGCACATTAACAAGGAGCGCTGGATCATCCTCCAGCAGAGATTTGAGCTCTATTTCGCACCCAGGAGAACCTGAGAGTAGGGTATGATAATGCTTTTCATTCAACAATGGCTATATTAATATCTTTTTGAAGTTAACGTGGAAGTCAGCTCAACATAGCGTTCCGTTTCGTATAAAATTATAGACATGCATGCAATTGAATTCCTTTCGGCCACTAGCAATCAAGAATCTCCTGCGTATCTCTTGACACCACGGAACTTATAATCTGCCCCCTTCACTGCAGGAAACAAGTTTCTCTGCATCGGTTTCACATCGCAGCTATGACTCGAGGGAGGGTTCCATAGGGAGGGAAAAGTGCTCCCCAATAAGCAACTTGAGTGGTGATGAACCCAGTCTGAGTGGAAGAGAAGAAGCGATAGCCTCCCAAAATCCTCTTGGTGATCCTTTGCAATCAGATCATTCGTCATTTAATTCACAGATAATGGAGTCAGGACCTCTCTCCCAGAATAGTTGGCAAGATTTTGGAACATCATCTTTGAAGCCTGCTGGTTCTTCCAAAACGCTCGTGGAAGCTTCACCGGATACAATTGAAGAGCTTCGTGCAGAAGCGAAGATGTGGGAGAGGAATGCCCGCAAGCTTATGCATGATTTGGAGACACTGAGGAAGGAATTCACCGATCAGTCCAGAAAGCAGGAAAATCTAGACATGGAGCTTTCCGCCGTAAATGCAGAACGTGATGGTTTGAAAAAAGATGTTGAACGATTGAAATTGTCGCTAGAGATGCCTACTGTGCAACAAACAGCAACCGAGCATTTGGCATTTCAAGATGAAGGCCTGTCCCATATTCAAAAAGAACTAAAAGATGAACTGAAGTTTCAGAAAGACTCCAATGCCGATTTGGCTCTGCAGTTGCAGAGGAGTCAAACATCAAACCTTGAGCTTGTTTCTGTTCTTCAGGAGCTGGAAGAGATCATAGAAAAGCAGAAAACTGAGATAGAGAATCTTTCAGCACTACAATCAAAATTTGGTGATGTCGAAAACTTTAGCCAAGTAAATGTAGAAGAAAACAGAAATTCAATGATCCAGCTGCAAAAGTTGCATGAATCAGAGAAGAGTTTGCAAGTCCAGGTGCAACTGCTGGAACGGGCCTTGGAGGAGAAAAATAATCTTAAAGAGAATGAAGGGACTTCGAACAACCAGTCCCTTTTAGAAATTGAGAGGGAATACAAAGCTATGTTATGCGCTAAAGATGAAGAAATCATCAGTCTAAGAGGGACGTTATCTGAGTCTCTTGAAGGAAGACATTTGGCAGAAAGAGGATCCATATATGAAGGCGATGCAAGTCTTATCAGAGAAATTGAAGTACTGACAGCAAAAATACAGGAGCTAGAGAGGGATTGCAATGAGCTGACCGATGAAAACCTAGAGCTTTTATTCAAGCTCAAGGAAGCAACAAAAAATTCCATGGTGGTAGCAACATCTTTTGATCTTCCAACAAATGAGCTTTCAAGTAAGTCTTTTACCAGCTTTGAGTCTGAAGTGAGTGAACATAACTCCCAGACACAATATCTGGAAGGGAAGATAGAGAGAAAAAATCTCAGGGAGACCGAGGATAATGGCAATCTTCCAACTCGAGAACTGGAGAATTTGAATATGGAACTGGAACTTAAAGTCGCAGAACATGATAAGAAATTGGCTGACAAAATATCTGAGATTGCAAAACTTGAGTCTAAGTTGCAGTCTAAAGAAGCGGAGATTGGAGTCCTCAGACAGTGTCAAAGAGAGTTGGAGGCTAAGGTCTCTAATCTTGAGAAGGATAAAATCAAGCTAGAGGAACAAATTGAAGTAATGCAAAGAGAAAGTGATATCTCATCTAAGTGCCTAAATGATTTGCAGACGGATTTGATGGCACTTAGAAGCAGTTTGGATTCCCTTGTTTCTGCCAATAAGATTCTGGAGAGAAAATCGTCAGAGCTAGAAACTGGAAAATATGAACTAGAGCTTCGTATATTGGAGCTTAATGAAGCAAATGTACAGTTGTCAGAGAGCATATCTGGTTTAGATGATCAGCTAAGGTATTTGAATTATGAGAGGGAGTCCAATCATCTGGAACTAGAGAATTCCAAATCTCATGCTCAGAGTCTTGAAGATGAGATCATGAGTTTAAAAATTGAGATGGATTCTGAAAAAGCAGATATAATGGATAAGTTACAGGACATGCAGAACCACTGGTCAAAAGCTCAGGAAGAAAGTGAACATCTTAGAAAAGCTAATACAAAGTTAAATGCCACAAATGAGAGTCTCATCGAAGAATGCGGTACACTTCATAAATCAAATGCAGAACTGAGGAAGCAAAAGTTTGAGCTGGATGACCATTGTTCTCTCTTGCAGGCAAAGTTGAGGCAATCAGAGAGAAATGTTGCAGTTTACTCTGAAAGAGTTGAAACCTTAGAAAAAAATCTTTCTTCAATGATGGCAGAAATTTCCTCAGAGGAGGAAAGCCTTACTTCAGAACTAGAAGCACTTCTTGATGAAAATAGAAGAAACAAAGAAAAGCTTCTTATGGGAGAAGGCTTATTAAATCAGGTGCACAAGGAGAAAAATCTTGAAGTTGAGAATCTTCAGCAGGAGGTAGAACACCTCACAAAGCAACTTTCTGAACTTCATGAAGGAAAAGAGAGAATAGCTTCTGATATTGTGCATGAAGTATCTGGTTTACGTGCAGAAAAAACTAATCTGGAATCTTCTCTTCAAGAATCTCAATCTAAAATGCAATGGTTTGAGAATGAGCTTTACATCACACGAATAGAATCTGAATCAAAGCTGCAAAGCCTGATGGATGGAATTGCTGCTTCAAAACAAAACCAGGAAATGCTGATGGCAGAGCATGAAAGAGTTTTGGAGCTGTTGGAGAATTACAGATCAGATGAAGAAAAATTTAAAACCATGGTGAATGGACTTGAGCTAAAGCTCACAGTTTCAGAATATGAACGGGAACAACTTGTGGAAGAGTCTAAACATTTGAAGGTTCAGTTGCAGAATATGGCACAGCTCCACGATCAAGTTTTGGCTTTTAAGAAAGAGCTTAATGCAACCAAGTTTGGGACAGAAAGCCTGGAAGGTTCGCTGCACTTAACATCTGGAGAATGTGAAGATTTGAAGGCAGAGAAGAATTCTCTTGTTGGGACGGTCTCTGCATTGCATAATGCAGGGCTTGAATTAGAGGAGTTCAAAAATAATGGAGCCGTATTAGAAGAGAAGCTTCTGCAGATGGAGTGCAGTCGAATGGCAAAAGATACACAATGCGTTCAAGATGCTGAGCTGAAAAATGAGCTCAGCCAGATCAGGAACGCAAATAGGCAATATCAACAGAAGATTCAACTACTTGAAGAGGAAAAAGATCGCTGTTGGGCAAAAGCTCAAGCCTTTGAAGAAGAATTAAAGCTGATGAAGGAAGGAAAGCAGAAACTGAGAGTGTCAAGCAGTAGTAAGACTCCTAGTATTTCTAAAGCCAATTCCAAAGTTACTCCCGTCCACGAAGATATGAAGCCCTCTAAGGTTAACATAATTTCTTCCATAGTTGCACAGAATATTCAAGATCAACCCTAACTAGTCGCCTGGTTTAAAAAAAATTCTAATTAGTCACCATCACTTGTGCATTTATTTAGAAGAATGAAATGGTGAAGAACTCTAGTCAGCATCGTGATACTAAAAGGAGGCAATCTTTGGAAAATGATAAAGCCCAAAAACTTCTAAAACACCAACAGAAACTTTATAGCAACATATGTCAAAAAGAGGTAAGACATCTGCATATTTGCTTTATTCAAATCTGCCTCTATACCTTACGTTTCTAAAATATGATGTTCTCGTCTCTTTGATTCTTCATATATATTGGGTCAACATATCATGGTAGTGTCTAATTGCAAAAGAATCCTTTTAGTGTGGTGGTTTTGTCTAACCCTATAGAGCTTCTACTTCATTCTTTTTGAAGGAGGATGATAGTGGTAATGAAATTCTTGATGGAAGTCCTCATGCTGTTGGAGTCGATTCTAAGTCAAAGATTCAGTTGCTTGAGGATGAACTTGCTAAGGCTATGGAAGCGAATAACACATATAAAGCTCAGATTGACAGGTAAGTAGAGAACAAACAATATGCCATCAAAACACATATTGTGCATATTTTTGTGCTTCTTTTTATGTGGTTGTTGCGTTTTGCAAACTCAAATTTTATCTAGAAACACCACGAAGGAAGAAAAAAGTCTCCCCATATTCAGTTCCTTGTATGCAAATCTAATGTTGCCGTCCATCTATAGACTGGAAAGATATATTCGGATTCAGGCATCTAATCTTCAGAAAACCCTTTTAAATTTGTGCTGAACTGGTTACTATCAACTCCAGCTACAACATTTTCAAGTTCTCATTGATCAAAGTTCTTAAGATTGATTCATATGGATTTTTTTTTCTTAATTGAGAGCCCAGAAGTACGAAGCAGTTACAGTGACAAAATAAGAGCTCCAAAAAATAAAAAGAGGTGAGAGGAATTTGGAAGAAGCCGAGTAGAGGATCAGGTGGTCTTTTGACATGATAAGTACAGATTTGTCTTGCATGATCTCCGTATCGAATTCAGGAAAAACAAAGGATAACACTTAACTATATAGCAAGCTGTCTTTACATTGTATCCCACCTCAATTCTTCCATCTATAGGTCCATACTAGAAATCTTACAGGGTCTCCTGCACGAATAATTAGTATTTTGTTAGTTGTTGGTTGGAAGAAAAGCCGCTGAAGAATTTATGAAAAATGCATATCAATGGGTCGAAGGTTCCAAGGGAACAAGTGGATGGTTCATAGACAATGGTTAATTATGGAGTTTCTCTTTAAGATGACAGCTACACGAGTCAGTGTTACGCTGTAAGGTCTTCTTTAAACTTAGTTAGGGTGATTGAGTGAATTAGTTATAATTGAACCATGTGTTAAAGCTGGATGGAGAGTAAAGGATAACTGGTGATTGTTGATCGAATCATGAAACAAAATGCATAGGCCCTCTTTTTTTTCTGTGCGGAATATGAAGGGGAGGCAGAGTCCTAATATTTATGAGCTTCACTGTCAAAGTTAATACCCTAAAGAAACTCATTAACCATAGGCATCCTAGTCTAGGAGTCTCGGATTTAAATCTTATTACTCAACAAGAAAGATCGAAGAGAAGAATTGTAATCTTTTGGATTCTGGGAGAATTGCTTATGCCTTGAAGCATGCAAGAGAAGACAAATGGAATCTAATTCATGTTCATTTTTCACTTTATTCCATAAGTATTTTTCAGGCTCAACAGAATTCTTCTCCATTTCACCCTGCAGGTTGTTGTCTCAAGGCCGAAACTGTCATGCACAAGACCCTACAGAATCGACAGCAGGAGACGAAATAGTGGCAGAAGGAACCAGTGGAGGCACAAAATCATCACTAGAGGCCGAATTAATGGACATTCGCGAGCGCTACCTCCACATGAGCCTCAAATATGCTGAGGTAGAAGCTCAGCGTGAGGACCTTGTGATGAAGCTCAAGGCAGCCAAGAATGCGAAAAGGTGGTTTTCATGAACACATACCTTGACTAGTTACTTTTGTCGTATTTAGTATACGATTTTCGGGTTGCTTTTCCTTGAATCTTATAACAATACCACCATTCTCAACCCATAGCAATACTCCACAGAATGAATTATTGTAAAGCAGAATAATACTCTCGCTAAAGCTTGTAAATGACTCTGCTATTGAGGGATGGCTGACAGGATGTTAATACAGTCTGCCATAGAGCAGAGTCAAATATGGAATGGAAGAAGTAAAAGAAAACGCATGCATTTTTGCTGTGTTGTTTTCTTCTCTAGTGGCAGAGAAGTGCCCTACAAAGAAGGGAGAAAAGGAAAAAGAAAAACACCGGCCTAAGCCCTAGAAAGCAAAATATTTACAATACGGGAAAATGGAGTGGCCTGGGAAAATCGAGAGGCAGACAGTTCTACCCTCCTGACCTACCCTTCGACAAGGTTTTTCTAAAGTAATGCAACAAAAAAATGGAATATCAGTTGAATATTTGTAATAAAGTAACCTTCCATTATTTGTGCCCAATCCTTTGGTACGGGAGCCATCAGTATAATGCAGACCGCTTTTTCTAGCAGCTAATTTAAATATAACTCTTTATTTTAATTAAAAAATATATATTTTTATTTTAATTATTTTTTAAAAATCCTTACAGAATTTTTTTTTATCTATTTTTTTATTTTTTTAAATATTATTTTTTAAAAATTTCTTATTTTTTTTATATTTATATTTTTAAATATTTATTTTATTGTAAAGATTATATTTTTAAATATTTGTCTTATTTTTAAAAAGTTAGATTTTTTAAAAATGGCAATATTAAAGAAAGAGAGCGTGATTGTGTGGAAGAAAAGAAAAAAAAGAAAGAAATGGTAATAACTAGAAAAAAAAAAAGGGAGAGAGCGTGAGTGTATGACGGAAGAAAAGAAAAATATTAAATTTTAAAATGAAAAAATGAATAGTAATTATCTAAAAATAGAGAATTACTGTTTACGTATTAAAATTTTTTGTTAAAAATTATTAAAAAGATAAGCTGTTAAAGAGTGTTTTTTAACTTTTTTGTTATATTAGTTCTCTATTCTAACTAAAATATTAGAATAAAGAACCTGGAATGCTCTCACAAATTACAAAGTTTTGAGCACTGGAGCCAAGATTTTTTAGTGCATAATGCGACTTATCTCTCTAGTGGTCACAGTGCAGTAGATGTTGGAAACGTACGTGGAATTAGCATATTGTTTCTTTTGGTACCAAGTAATATTCCTCCATAGCTTCCTGGGCACCCATATATCACCAACTTCAGCATATCTCTTTCTGGATTCTCTCCCTAATTTCTGCTTCTTTTCACATTTCCCAATGATATTTTCCTAGACATGATAGCAGTAATCCCCTCTCTTTCTTCCTCGATTCTTCAAAATACGTGCTTCATGGTCATATTTTGTAGAGGAAAAATAAAATTTAAACTCATGCATAAATATAGGGAATTAAAAATGACGCACCAACTGAAAGAAAACGATGGAAATTAACGTAATCGTTCAGAAACGACCCATATCAGAGGACAGAGGCTTGCTTCACCCGTAATCCACTACTTAAGTTGGTCTCACATGACTCATCAAACATCCAAGTGCAAATCGCCTCTTTTCAAACGTATTACGCAATCAAAGAGATAATCAGAGGTTTGTTTTATTCCCGAGAAAGCAAAAGACTGAAATTTGCTGGTGTCACTGAGAAGATGAAATCTCAGTCAGACAACTTAAGCTAAAAGAAAAACTGTACAAAAAAGGGCTCTGCCTTCTACTTTGTGGGAAGCGACCTTTTCATAAGGTACGTTTCTCTGTGAACGACACCAAGGAGTGTCAGCTACACGCGGCATGATCTGGCGCAATATATCCTGCTGATCAAAACTAGAATCTAACTGCTGTGATTAAACCTAGCACACCTGATTTATCGTGAGGATTCACTGGCTAGTGGGTCAACCTCCTTGACCCAAAATTTTTGCTACTTGGCAGTTCTTGTCATCATTGTACATTGTGATTGGCGATTGCAAGAGCTTAGCATAAGAATAGCTCTTCTCATTGGATGAGCAACTAAAAGTTCAGTGTGGCAAATTGAGAATATAAAAACTACAGGTTTGAAAAGAAAATGGGCAGAGTGAAAGAGGAGGTGTCATCAGATGTGGAGGAAAGGAGGTGCCAATGGCATATCCCATGGAAGATGCTGAAACTTGGAACTTTGTAGCCTCCCAGCTCCCTCTTTTCCCACTTCCTTTTTGCTTCCTTTAACAAAAAGTGATTTCAGCCCTACTTAAGTCATCTGAACCTTTTATTGCCCTCATGACCAAGCAAATCCTATAACATCCAATCCCAGCTCCATGATCAACCCCTCTTAGTACTGCACCATCCCATCACAAACGCTTTGGGTCCTCGGCCGCCCCCTCCCAATGGCACCAAATTGTTCCCGGTCTCAAGTGGTGGGAGGGGGTGGTCGCTTATACTGTCTGCAGCTTGGTGACGGTGTGGGTTGTCACGTACGTATCGTAGCTTTTTCCCACGCTCTTTTCAACTGGGGCAGTGGGAAAAATGAAGGTTGTTGAGACTGAATCGCCTCCTTAAGGGCGGTTTCTCTTAAAGGGCAACTTCGATCCTTTGGCATTTCCACTTCTTCCTCGGAATCCTCTCTTCGCTTCACCCTGCATTTGAGCTCGAGGAAACTTCCATAAAGGCGAGTCAGACTATGTCATTTCTTGCTTTGTTTTCCTTTAGTAGTAAGAAAAATAATTGCTGCTCTACTGGTGGCAAATCGCTAATGGGTAAAGCTTTTACGCTATTCTATGTGTAGGCCTCTGGCCAAACTTTATTAATGCAGTGTAATCGTTGTGTGTGAACTTGGCGCATATTCCGAGTTTAATTTGTTATCGCAGTACTCTAGTCGTGTTATTGATTAAAAACTTTGGGCATATTGCGCTCGAGTGCTGAGTTCGCAGTTTGATGAAGCTAGGCAACTCGTGTGAGAGGAAGGATGCATGTTGCTCTTGATGGCTTAATTAGTATAGTGCTTCTACCAAATTACTGGTAGCTTGCCTTGTTGCAAAGTGCTGATCAATTTACGTCAGTTTTTTTTCTTCATTCTTCTTGAATGGCTGGACTTCGTATCAGGATGGCCCCAGAAAATGTCCCCACTCAGGGACAGAATCATTAGTATTAGCCCTTTTCCTTGTCTTTTTCGTGGGTGAATTTTGGGAGGGAAGATTCCAGGATAAACTCTTGAGAGAGAGATGAAGAAGATATAAACACAAACATAAAAACAATTTATGTTGGATTTTCATTATACATGTTATCATCATAAAAATATCTAATAAAACACTCAAACTACTTCCTTGAGTCTCCTTAGCCCCCACCGTCACCATCTATCATAAAGAAAATAACATGCAAAGAAAAGCAGACAACATGGTCACTATTAACCATAAAGAATAAATAAAAAAAAAAGATCGCAGAATCTCACCAATCTTACCCTAACTATGTCGCCCTCGATCCGATTCTCACGCCTGGTGCTGCTAAGTTCGTTGGTCACAATTAGAATAGTTATAGGCAATAGAAAATTTCAAATTACAAAATTAATTTTTTATTCTATAACTATATTATTGTAGAGGATGTTTTATTCAATTATTTTTAAACAGTAATTTGATTTATCATGTGGAATACCCTTTCCCAATGCGCCACTCTAACTATTTCCAGTACTACGAATGGATGTTTCATCCTGATTAAAGAATTTCTCAACCACATAATAGTGTTTCACAAAAAGGCATAGCAAAATTCCTGAGTTGGACGCAAAAAAGCCACTGGACACTTGAGGTCATTAACAATGCTCTTTTTTTGTTCAACCAATCCAAACTTACTACATGGTGATTTAGAGCTATAGACTCCCGCTCCGGAGAGGCGAAAAGCTTCGTTCAATGTTTTATAAGTCTGGCTTACTCGATAGATAATTTTAAAACTAAACGCCATTCTGATGGATCTCTCGAACGCTACAAGGCTTGCTTGGTCGCTAAAGGATTCCACCAACAGGCTGGTATCGACTATAGTGACACTTTCAGTCCGGTTGTTAAGACCACCACTGTCCGCTTGGTTCTTGCACTTGTTGTTTCTGCTGGTTGGTCCATTCGGCAGTTAGATGTCCAAAATGCCTTCCTCCACGGTGAGCTTCAAGAAGAGGTATACATGCAGCAACCCCCAGCTTTTGTCCACCCTGACTTTCCCCATCACATTTGTCGGCTCAATAAGGCTTTGTATGGCCTTAAACAAGCTCCCCGCGCATGGCTCGGCTGAGCTCCAAGCTATTAGAACTTGGCTTTACTTCCTCTCGTGCTGACACAAGTTTATTTGTCTATGCTTCGGGACCACAGCTTGTCTATATTTTGGTTTATGTTGACGACTTTATTATTACAGGGACCACTTTTCCGTTGGTGCGACTTTATTATTACAGTAGTGCCACATGTGGTGTTCCTTTCCTATCAAGGACCTCAAAGTTCGCCTCTCTTACTTTTGGGCGTAAGAGTGAAGAGTTGTCTATTGGTCTAACGTCTACAATTTTGTTATGGTATGGGATATCCTGCGGGTATAACTCTTTGTAATACCTATAAAGTCCTAGTGGGCGAATAAGATAAGGAATAATGATATTTATGTAATTCTTCTTTAGCGGCTGCTAGTTATTCTTTAAAAGAGATATTTTGGGTGCTGCTGCCCAAGTGCAAGATCTTAGCAATCTCAAACTATTGGCTCTCTCTTCTTTTATTGGGAAGTCTCTGCTGCCTATGATGGGTCTCTTGTTTTTAAATTCTGCGACGTGGATGACTGACCCTTTATGGAAACTTGTATTAACCGGCGTAAAGCCAAACTGGCTTAGGGTTCGCAGCGTAGTCAGAAGGTCATAACTGCAGTACCTCTCTTTTCACTAGACCTGAAGCGAATTGTTTCCTTAGCTAGTTTAATTGTTAACGAAGCCTGTCAGTTTACTGCATGCTCCATTTGCTTTTCCAAATCGGTATACTCAGCTGAAAAGGGGAAGCGCAGGCGGTTAACGGATCCGTTGGTACAGCTTATCTTTGATTAGGTTAACAGGGTGCATGTTGCGCTGCTGGAATTAGGGCAACAGAGTGGATCAATGTCATCACCACTGAGCCTTTTCTTTGGTTGCTCCTTCATATTTTTTCTCCGTGGCGCTCTTCGGTGCACCCGTGGAGCTACCTACTCTCATTGCCTTTTCGGATGCTGACTGGGCCAACTGTCCTAATGACTGCCAGTCCACTGGTGGGTTCTATATCTTCTTCGACTTTGATATACTCATCTTGACTAGGAATTTTGGGCACACTTGCTCAAGGATTCAACAAACTGTGGCTCGCGTCCAGAGCTGAAGCTCGCGAGTACAATTCCCGGGTAGCTGAACACAACAGGCGAATACGACGTTGAACTAGGGGGCTTTGGACGGCCTAGTCCTTTGGTCAGGCCTCCTCCCGAGGGAGCGGGCATTCCTGGGCTAAAAAATGCGGAGATTTAATAAGCTGTGGTGTTTTCAGAAAGCTAAGAATCATTATTGATCTAAAGATTCAACTAATAGACAGTTGTTTTGGCTAGCCTTAAATCCCTCCTGTAAGATGATTTTTCGGCATTTCGTTTTTCCATTTACCTTCATCTACTGTGGGGATCCATAGATATTTACAGAACAGAATATGTTTCGACGGAGCTACCTTTTATCGATGTATAGTTTTTTCCGTTGCGCTTGTTCTGCTTCTTTCAAAAGTATAGAACAAAACCAAATCTATAATCAAGATTTTAACTGCTGCAGCTATTGCCCAATTCCCAAGATCGACTAAATTGATAAGATGGACCTAAAATTTAGATGGATTTTAATCAAAGAGTTTCATCAAAAAAAGAAATCCTCCAAGAAAGATTTGAAACTTACAAAACAAAAAAAAAAAAAATCACCAATCTCATAAACTAATTTTAATAGACGACTCTTGGCATGTGATAAACTCTTGGGTGCGTCCGATACACGTTATCCAATTAATAATTCCTGCTCTAACAAAATAAAGGTATAGTAAGCCAGATATTTTCACTCTCGGACAAAACACGTCGAAGATTCAGAATTATATTAAACATCTTTTAATGAATCAGTTACAATAGATCATGTGTGCTAGCCAAGACCTGTTAATGGCCTTTTATCTCAGCAAAAATCAGTCTTGCGTGATGTGCTTACGAAACTAAATTGTTGCGTAATCGCTAATCGGGCGCCTTCGAACGAGTCCTCACTGTCCTCCCATTGCCTTGATAGGACTCGCGAAATGGGGCTGTCAACACACCAGGGGGAGGGGTCCAAGCAACAGACCACAACCGCTCCATGTCACCCACCGTCTAACTAGAGCTTTACTAAAATAATTTGTATCGCATTGAGCTGGATCATCACGTGGTGTTAGCATATTCTTATTACGTAGAAATATTCCTCTTTTATCTTATTACCCGTGTTTTCGCGCATGCACATATGCTCTACTACTATTAAACATGTGTTACATCTCACGGATCTCATAGGCACAAATTGAAGAAATTTCAATTGGGAGCATAAACTATTTGGAGTCTAAATTCAAACTTATATGTTATTCGATTGACACCGATTACTCTGCAACCCCTACCACTCCATCAGCGCCGATTGCTCCTTCGTCCTCTCTTGGGTTGGTTGATAAAGGGAAACGGTTGGTGACGGCTGGTGACACTGACTTGATCTTATCTGGGAAAAGAAAACGAGGGAGGCGTATTGGGGAAGACAGCTCATGAAAAAAGCTGAGCCAAAGCCGAGTCAAAACTAAGCCATTTATGGTCTCACTTCATTAAATGTGTCTTCATCTTGGCCGTTGGATATAGGAAGGTTTATCTGAGCCGTGTCTTTGCTTTTCTTTGAAGAGTGTTCTTTGGACCTGAAATCTTTTTCCCATGAACATATATCTGGGAGTACCTGTTTGGGGGTGCCACGTCTCTCATCTACACTGATTTCTGCTCTCACTTCCCTAATTAGAATTTCACATAAATGTGACGGAGGTTTTAGTAGGGGATTAACTTTTGCAAGCATGGGCCTAGAACACATAGGAAGTTTAGCTTGATTTGTCTCAAATTTTTAGAATTGGCTTTGGCAATTTATTAAAATCTCTTATAGGAAATTTCGGCGCCGTGATTTCTTATTAATTTCCGTATTGTCTAATGAACTCGAGGTTAGAATCACGATTGCGCAAAATGGACCTAATCCAGAACATACTCAGAACTACCGGCTTGTTAAGGAAAGATACAACAACATTTGAAATATCTTAGCTCCTTAGGGGATTAATGAGATTGTTTTTTTGATTCATTCGGATGTAAGCCTACCAGTTGAATAATACTCTGGATCATATGTCACAAGACTTTAAGGAATGTATTGGTAGGTTGTGGACTTGGCTGTCAAGGGAATTGAAGCGTCACATTTACTATCTAGTCGCAACAGAAATCGAATGATACTCCATTTAATAGAAATACTGAAAGGCTGAAGTTAACGTTTTATGATCCCAGCACTGAATCCGCGCTAATGTTTCGGTAAATCCTTTCTAGTTATAGGTATATTAAAAAGCTGTATTCACTTGAGGGTAAAATGTTCTACATTAAATTTTACACTTTTAAAAACTACGACGGTGAAGAATTCTCGAATCATTAATCTATTTCCTCCAGCTATGTTTTTGGCTTACCAGTAACCTCCAATGCATGGACTTCCCTATCTTTTTCTGAGCTCGTGATAGAATGAACAAAACATATGGCTTACGTATCGGTTTCTTTTTATAAGTCTTTATATCTTTTTATTTCTGTGTCGTTTTTTTATTCCCTGTGGGTTCTTATATCAAGTTATAGAAATACCTTTATGTTGCTTCCTAAAAAATTTGCTGAGGAGAAAAGAGCATGACAGGCAATATGTCATTTGAATGGGGAGCCCACCAATCCGCTGATGCATAGATTAGGTTAAATAAAGATTGGAACGAAGCTGTATGGCACTTGGGAGACTGAATACTTTCCAGGCTTTGGCTTTGGATTAGGCACTTAGAAATGCCTAACTTTCAAAGCACGTGGAATGTGACCTCTTTTTCTCTATCTACCCCCACAACCCTACATCTCTTTCGACGGGATAACCCTCCCTCCAATGGACCACGCCTCCACTGGAAGACCTGCTTCTTCTATGAGCGACTACATGAACATTTCCATTTCCTTGGGGCAGTCCACTTCAAGGAAAGTGAAGAGCAAATGAAATGTCACCAGATCGCAAAGACCCCACATCTTTTCTGTTGGGATGCCCCCGCACCAGGTATGGTGCTAGTTTTACCCTTATTTCAGCATTTGCTGAGGATTTCACCTTCCCAAGAAGTACAAATATCGATGTTGAGATTGTGTTAGTAACAAAGAATATCTGTTTCAAAACCGTAAACCCTTACTAATTTACTCAGAGTGGAGCCTAATAAGTCCTTGCCCAAAACTTCAGATCTAAGTCCGCCAGTCGACTTCGCATAGAATAGTAATTCCACAATTAAACAGTTACTGCCTTTCACGGCCAATTAAGACCGGATGTGATCTATTAGGTGTCAAAGAGAGTAAAATTACTTTTTGTGGTACCGCTGAAACTTCGAGATCGGCAAGAACTAATAACATATTTTAATCAATTTCTGCTCGCCCGCCAAAATAGACTCCGGGATCTCGAGAGGACTGCCGAATTAATTAAAATAAATCATCAAGCTATAATAATAATAATAATAATTTGTTGCTAGAAATCAAGAACTACCGACTTGTAATCATCTAGTTTGATTTGTCTGGCCCCGAAAATAACAAAATTATCCCCTGTATTGTGAGATTATTGGTGTTGAAATCCATGTTGTTGATAACGTACTTGTAACAGGTAGTTCGGCCAAAATTTCTCCGGTAGTGGTAACTATGGGGAGTTCGGAATTGGGGGGAAGAGAGAGAGGTAGATCTGAGAGAGGGGAACTGTGGTCAATTAGTGGTTGGATAAGGGTTTTGCGATTCTGTCTAGAAAAAATTGACGGAGATTGGGAAATAAGAATTAGAAAAAAAAATTATGCAAAAGTATCCATAAAAAAGAAGAAGAAGAGAGCCCATATTTTAGGAGAATTCATACGGATGCTACACAGGGTAGTCAATGGACTCTTATACGGTGTTTCGGATTCATTTCTCTTGATATCTGCTTTTCAACGGCAAAAAGCTCCAACTTTTCATCAAAAGAATTCATGAAGTATGTTTAGAAAAGGAGAAACAACTCCTTGAAATTGAGACAGATCATATTCCAGTTAAAACATTGTCCGGCGAGTTCATACTTTCTTCAAAGCGAATCAAGAGCCTGTGGGCTACAAATGCTTAGGAGAGGGCTAGTTTTACAGAGACGAATGAAACTTAGGCATTATTGTTCGATGAAGGCAAGGTCGAGGAAACTCTTGTCGAATGGAAAAAGAAAAATCATAGGATGTACTCGGTGAAGATAGCGTCTCAAACGCTCTTTCAATACAAACAAAAAATAATGAAGCAACACACCACTGTATGTCCCAGTTGTTTTTCTATTCCTGCGACTGTCTCATATTTATGAGGATCTGTAATACTCCTAACCGGCGTTTAGCAATACACGTTGCTGTCTGTTGCTTTTGTTTAGTAGTTCTTTAGGGATACTTAGTGACAAAATCTAAAGAGATATGATGTAGGGGTGAGATACTAGTTCAAACTGATTAGGAAAATGGTTTAGTGAGATTTGGAGTTCGCATGCAACTTGGTAGTTGTTTAGAATATCAAGTAGCTCGTATTGGATTAATTTCATTTTTTAAGTAAGTAGGTTTCAACTTATTGACTCCTTGAAACTCTGAGAACCACAGTGATTTTTTATTCTTGTAATTAGTGGGTGTTGAAGATTATCTTCCGGGATTCTGTAGTTGGTTTAAATTTAGCCAGAATCTTCATGGTTTATTTTTTGGTGAAGTCAAGTAGGATTTCGACATTATATCGAAAGACCAATTTAGGCCTGACTATAATGCGATCATCGGCGGATTAGGAAAGAAATTAGCAAAACTTTGCCATTAAACTTAAGAAATTCGGTTGCCCTAGAAAGTGACACATCCTATGAGGGTAGATACGGTGGGCTACGATATAAATTCGAAAGCTAAAAGTCAAGCAACCACAGCAAATCAAACAGTCTACGAAAATTATCCAAACTGCTATCCTGTAGTTTTGATAATGGACCTTACCATTGTCTACTAGGAGATATTTGTCGGCTATTAGCCTTTTTGCCTATGAGTCAACGTGTGACGTATGTTGCTAGAGAGCACGATCAGTGGTACTGTATACTTGGTTGAGGAAAGTTTTCGAATAATAGACGTCACCATGTCACCTGAGAACTTTTCGGCCCCCATAGCGCTCGTTGCGTTATAGTGATGCTAGTATATATGTTGTCAGGTTGGTGTCTAGAAAAGCAGAGAAAAGTGTAGCTAGTGCACTTTCAAAAGCTAGCCTAGCTTCAGGCGTGCGATCAACCTGTATCATTGTAATGTAACCGGCACACTCGTCAGTCATTTGTTAATAACACGTATAATATGGACATGAGGAGCGTAGAATGAGAAATTTCAACTTTGAAAGTGATTACGTCCATTTAAATCTATATATTTTTGTAAGTTAAATCTTGAGAGCAAGAGTAAAGTGAAGTGGTAGAATGAGGAGGAAAAAGTCTAGCGAAGATTCAGCTTCGTTAGAGGTAAAGTTTAGTTGGTCATCTGTGATTTCGATTCAAGTTTTCAAAATGATTATTGTGAATATCTTGTCTTTATTATTCTAGCACCTCTTAATGTTGATTAGCATTTTTGTTTCTATTCTTCCTATTCTTATATGGAAATATTTTCTCGTGGTTCGTTGTACTGGAAAGCAATCAAATCTCGTCTATCAGTCGAAAAAATATATTTTCAAAGTTCGGATCGTTTTCAAGTTGTTTTCAACTTGAATTTCCCGTATTCGTTTAATTTCTCTCAAAAAAGATTAATTTTAAAAGCTTTGAACATATTTCTTCCTTCTTACATTATATTTAATACTTTTTATAGTCATAAGATTGGATAATTATTTCATACGTAGTATGATAATAAAAGTTGGCCGGGCTCTTTTACGAAAACCGAGAAAAATGCAAAAAAACGTGTTCGATTTTAGCACCATCAAATTGGATTTCATTGGTTTTGAGGGTTAATATCAGTTATGATAATGTTGTGATGAGGGAACACGAGTTAAGTTTTGTTTAATATCATAAATGGTAGATCGTATGGCATAAGCATTTTGGAGTATGGAACACATGCATACTTAACTTTGTTAGCGTTTAAGAAAGAAATATGGATGTTCAAGTTGTTACACGCGTGTTGTAATTCATGGAATGATATGTCATAGGAGCGTGATATGAACAATGCCATACTTAATAGCGTGATGATACCTTAATGAAGGACGTTGAGGCCTGGTACTTTTTATTGAGGCAATTTTTGTGGAGAAGATTGTTAGTTTCACGCTCATTTTGTTGTGGTAACTATTATGGATTCATCAATCTCTGTGATTCAGTACGCAATAGAGATGTGAAACCTTGCTGTTAGATAATATTCAAATTTGGAGATTGGATTTGACATGGGTTTATTCGGTTGCTTCTAGACTAGAGGAAGTATTTGGTTTTGGCAAATGATATGATCGGAGAGGTATAGCCTTATATACCAGAATCACTTTGCGCTTCATTGGAATATCACATCTGGAGAGGTGAAGATAGTAGATGTTCAAGGTGATTAAGATAAATGAAAAAAAGAAAAGATACATTTTGAAAACTGAGTCCGTTTCATAGTGTTCTGTGTTCGTCCTAGTTGACAGTATTTTATTGTTGAATCGGGGTCTTAATGTCAATATCCTTTTATTTTGATGTACTGAATGAGCTTGGCTTTACTCGAGTTCATTGGACTCACCTGTTGTTTTGTTAAATATTCTTCTTTTATGAAGGGCATATGGTCTCTGGGAAGGTTATATCATTGGGGAGGAGTTGCACAAAGGACCGTTCAACATGCTTTGTCACTTCTGCGATTGTTATACCTTTTGGTGTGTGTAATAAGTCAACAGGTTGATCCTAAAGATTCCCATGATTAGAAGTGAGAGGATGGGACAATAAGGTGGATGTATACTAACCGCACTCAGATAATTAACAGATCAACCTGAGATAATCACAGGATTTCTTAGATAACACCTGACTACTGAAAAGACATTAGCGATAATCTGCAGTTTTCATGGTTTTCGATTTAAGAGTCTATATCCTGGCTGCGTAATGTCGTTTCCTTTTAGGCGGTTAGTATTGTGCATTAGTTAGAAGACTATAGAGGTCTGCTTATTTTCGTTAAATACCGTATCAGATTTATTTTAATTCAAGTAGGTATTCGTCTTCGTGGTGTTTTGCTTTCAGTAATCTTCTGTTAATATTTGTCGGGAATGTTGTCCATAGGCCGGTAACCTCGAGCCTTATTGAATTAGAATCGAATGGTGTGACTGTGACTTGTAGAAAAAAGTCAACACTCCCACTCATGTTGAGGTATTATATATGGAGAAGCTTGTCATGCATGTCTTATTCAGAGGAATGAGCGTAGAAGTCCATGAAGATTTTCAACTGATTGCTAATTAATGTTGACATTTCGGGTTGTCTCTGACAAGCAATGAGGAAGTTTGCACTGTTTTCATAAAGTGAAGCGATCAGAAGCTCGCAATTTGTAGCTTGTAACGACAAGACTTCATATAGATTTATGCAGTTTGTAGAGCAATAAATAGTAGTCAGTCATGTGCATTGAAGATTCTGTGCAACTTTTCTCGGTATCAGGCTATAGCCGTCCGGTTTAAGCTGCCGGATTACAAGGCGAGCATTAGATTTTGCATTATGGAAATGCAATACAAGACTTGTTCGAGAGATTATAAGCAAGATTAGAACCGAGTTAGTTATTTGAAAAAATTATGCCGGAAATAACCCAATTAGGATAGAAGAGACAAGTAAGAAAGAGTCAAACATGATATTATGTTGAAAGGGTGCTCTGTTTTTAAATCTTTTTTTTATAAGCCGGGTTGGAAATTATGAGTGTATTGGGCGCTTTGGCTTGGAGTTGTTAGGTGTGTTAATCACTTATATCAATGTAATTCGGTCATTTCTTGATAGTGAAATGTTCTTGTCCGGGGGAACGTTTGACGCGGCCAGTGGGAGTCGTAGGCTTTAAAGTCGAACCATTTAAATCTTGGTGTCTTTTGTAATTGTTGATTTTATTCTCATTTCTCTACTCCTTAGCGATCCTGAATATTTATTCTTGTCACAACAAATTGGTATCAGAGCTGAGATTATTCTTTCTTAGCTATTATTGTATAGCAATCTTCGTTCGGCTCTCAACAATCAACAAAGTAAGTACAATATGTATACCTGTTAGAGAGGAGGAAATAAGAGAGAAGATTTGCCATAGATATAGCTAAGAAAGAATAATCTCACCTCTGATACCAATTAACTGTGTGACAACGAGTATAAGTATTCCAAGATCACAAGGAGTAAGAGAAATGAGAATAAAATCCAACATCTCAGCAAAAGATCACGCCAAGATAAATTTATTAGTAGGTTCGGTTCTTTGAAGCTTACGTCACTGGCGATAAAATCAGGAAGAAATTCACATATAAAGACAATTGTAGATGTACATAATGTGAGTAATAACAACACTAAATTATCAGATGCATCAAAGCTTCAATTAATGCCTCGTACAATCCAGTTCACTTATAACAGATACAAATAAAGTAGACGATCACTAGTTTAGCCAGAGTCTTGTCAGATCGATCACTGTGACATCTCTTATTAATCTCAATGTCTCTCATCTGAATGGGGTTTTTTTCTCTCGCATAAATTTTTTCGAACTAACGCATTCCTAGATTCTTAACTTAATAATCTTCCGACAGACAAAGTCCACTTCGGACTCCCTTTCCATAGACATGCGAAAATCATGCTCTGGTTGGCCAGGTAGCGCATGTGACTGAGGGTCCTATAGCTCCTATTAAGTGTAAACGTTGATAATCCAATGCATGAGATGCAGTTTATTGTCGATAAAGATAGTCAAATATATGAAGAGTAATCTTCGAACAAGCACTCCAAATTGGCGAGCTTGCTCGTCACTATTAGAAAAAGTGACTGTTCACATGTCAATAGAACAGACAACATCTCAATCATTAAACTGCTTAACTGTTTGAAAATATCAACTTTCACCACGATTCTTTGAAATTAAGAATGCATGAAGCTTTTACACACTTTTTTGTCAAACATGTGAGGCTGTTGACCTTTTCCCAAAAGAAGCTAAAAGCCACACACGTAACAATAAAGCTGAGGTTACGGCATAATTATGGACAAAATCGAAAATGATACACTAAGAAAACTAAGCAAAATAACCTTTTATTAATACCGAGGTAATTACAAAAGAGGATCACTTTCTATAATGTACATACTAAAAAAAACTGCAGCGAAAACTAAGAAAATATTAAAACCGAAGATTTCTAATCTTCGTAGTCAGTGTTATCCAAGTCCGAGATGTTGACGTAATTATCTGAGTGCGGAGTGATCCACCTGTGTCCTCGTCCCTCTATCAGGACATCTAAGTCACGTGTGACACACACAACACAGAAGTGTAACTCCAGAAGTGACAAGCCATGTCTGGAAGGGAAAACTTTAGCGAACTCCCCATAAGTACCTCAGATTTATTTGCCTACAAAAAATGAATTTAACAACCAAAACAATCAACTTAGGTGAAAGTCCAAAATGACTCAGTAAAGCTGATGTTTGTAACAATATAAACTTATTAAAATATATTGAAGAAACTCGTTCAACAATAAAATCTCAACAGAAAAAGAAAATAAATGAAAAGACTCAATTCATTCTCAAATTAATGACATCAATTCTATTTTCAATTCTTAATTAACAACTACTAACTCTCACTAAGAGTCGAATAACACTTGACGCAAATCCAAGGACGGTTATAAAAAGTAACCTTACCGTATCTTTGCAACAAATACTAATGCCAGTAGGGCAAAAATACAGTTCCTCAAACACTCCTAAAAGTGAATTATCCAACCAAAAGTTCTTCCTGCAGTACAGACAGATGGGATGTCCTAGGTATGTCAACTAAACAAGGTGAACACATGCCTCTTGCGCACTAGTAACTGTCAAATGTTTATACTTCATTTATGGTATGGATTGGGACGTTATAGAATTATGCATGTCTCATAATAACTGAACGACCCTATATCATATTTATTGCATGATAATCAACACCTTAGCCATACTTGAACATCAAAATATTCATTTCTAACGTACAAGTTAAGTATGCATGTCATATGTCAATGCTCATACATCTCATTTATGATATGTAACACCTTAACCCTTCCTTTGGAATGCATCGAAACATGATAAAACATTATTCAAATGAAAGTGTTGTGAAGGCAAAAACAATATTTTGATTTCTCGGTTAAAAACCGGCTAAATCACCACATAGAAAATACTAATTTTGACATAAAAAGTATTAAAATAAGAAGGAAAGAAATATGTTCAAGCTTTTAAAAATAACTTTTGGAAGAAATTTTTGAAAAGAAACGAATCAAATTTGAAAAACAACTTGAAAAGCGAAATAACGAAACTTTGAATGAGATATTGATTTTTGTCGAAAAGCAGAGTTTAGTTTCTTGCGTCAAAACACGAAAAATATTGAAGAAGAATAAAAGGAACGTACACTAAAGACAAACGTAATAACATCAAGAGATGCCCTAGAAAATCAATGAACAAGATATTCACAATAATCAGTCTGCTGGAAAACTTAATATCGAAATCAAAGAATTAAATGCCTAACGTAATTGCTTGGACCTTCTATTCGGTCGAAGCCGAATTTTCTCTAGATTTTTTCCTCCTCTTTCTCCCACTTCAGTTTACTCTTTCTCTCAAGATTTAACTTACAAAAATTTAGATTAAATGGTGTACTCTTCAAAGGTCAAAATACACCCCTATTTATAGGAAAACAAAGCCGGTTGCATTTCGACACGTGTCCAGCCTAGCTAGGCTAGCCTTAGTGAGTCACTAGGCTACCACCAATTTCTCTCTCTATAGACTACCTCAGCGACTGGATAACATGCACTCCAATTTGCCACTGGCAAACGTAGCCCTGATGCCGACATCTCCTAGGATATACCACTGAAAGTGATAGTGTTGATCATTAGCGGAATACTCCTAACGGTTCGACATCATTACGTCAGCTCTCTACTTTGCCAACATACCAAGCACTTGCATGGCGAAAAGGCTATAGCTCGTAAATTGTCTCCTAGGTAGTTTCCACACATGGTGAAGGTTGTCATAGATCACATTATCCGACAACTCCTGAACAGGGTATTGATAGGGTCTAGCTCTTGATTCGTCGTGCTTTTAGAATTCGATTTACCTCGTGTTCTAGCTCAAGTAAGCCCTCAAATAAAGATTTGTGTCTTTTACCATTAACATACCCTAGGGCAACCGAATTTCTTAAGTTTAATGGCAAAGTTTTGCTAATTTCTTTCCTAATCCGCCGATGATCGCAAATCAACCTAATTGCTTCATATTAATCGACCTACTTGCTTTCAAAAAATATAAAAAGTCTCTAAATTTAAACCCTAGACTCGTGGATAATCTTCAAACATATTAAAAGAATAAAAAGTGTCATCCAGGTGGCTTTCGGCCACGTTTTCAAGATCAAAAATAGATCGGCTACTATAACTTTAATATAAATCGAATTTATTAATTGCCAGATAACGACTACTTGAATTTAATTATAAAACAACTACGTTTCAGGGCTTGCATGCGAACTCTAAATCTCACTTATTCATGTCCTAATCAAGGTTTTGGGTTTAGTATCTCAAGTACTAAATATTCTCTCTTAGTCAATAATTATCCCCTAAACGCACTACTAAACAAAAGCAATCAACATGCATGCTATGCTAAAAGCTCAGGGTATGAAGCAACAAAGATCTCCCTCAGTAATAATACTTCGAATAGGTCGCAGGAATATGGAAAAACAATTGTACATTTCTCAGTAGTGTTACTTACGATAACTTTTTTGCTTTGTATTGAAAGGAGTCTTAAGCTATATAGAGCGTCTATCTATTCCCTAAGGTACACTCCTATGATCCAACCATTTCCACTTTTCGTTGTTCCGCATTAGACAAGAGTATTCCATCGAGCTTGCCTCGACGAGACTAAATAATATATGCTCAATTTTCATTTCTCGTCCTCTCGTTAAAAGCACTAGGCGCACCCTCCTCTAATTGCATTTGTATGCGCCAAGGCTTTGAGTGACGCTTTGAAGAGGGTATAGTAACTCTTGCCGGACAATGTTTTAACTAGAGAATATGAATCTGTCTTAATTCAAGCGAGTTTTGTTTCTCCTTTTCGTTAAATCTTCCTCTTCATGTAATTCATTTTGTATGAAAATGTATGGCGCAATATATTGCGTCGTGAAAAGCAGATATCCATACGAGGATAATAGAACCGAAAACAGGCCTCAACCCCGTGCAGTCGTCCGCCCGAGGCAACCACTCTGGCGGCCCCTCGTGCCCGTCGTGCGGAGCCCGCCGGCCGTCCGGCCCGCACCACGACGGCCAGCTGCCTGAACCGAATATATGAGATGTTCTTTCCACTTGACGGTACCTTGTATGTACACCGTAAATATGAATTCATCACATAATAACTTTATGGACTAACATCTGTTCTTCTTTGAGGATTTATAAATGGACCTATTCTTTTTGCTAGATAAATTTTTTTTCTAAATCTTCATTAGGTTGCACAAAATCCTCCAGTGATTTTTTCCTAGACAGAATCGCAAAATCTCTGCTAATAGCAATTTCGCGAGAATCTCGACAGAGACATACTAGCTGTCCCTCTTCATTGAAAAATCGACTGAGTGGGACCTATCTCCTGCTTTACCCTCGCAAGTTCGAACTCCGCATGATGTGTTGTCACTTGCGGTAGTACAATTTTGGCGAAACTAACCTAGTTAAACGAGCTTACGTTTATTCCTACATCATACATGGATTTCAAACACCAATAATGTCAAATTACAGGTGTACATATCGTTTGTATATTTCGGTTCAAGATTCGGAGTCAAAACTAGATGAGGGTACAGTTCGAGTTAGTTGCTTGATTTACCTAGACGAGACAAAATATTATTGATTATAATTATTATATCATATAGATTATGTTCTACTAAATGGGTCTTGGGTCAGACGTCTTTTTCAATCTTATGATTGTCTTCAATCGATGGATTTGACTTCGAGTATCCGGATCTATGTTTGGGAGCAGACATTGAGATCATAAAATTTTTATTTAGTTTTTGGATTCGAGCTTTTTCAGGTGGTACAAAGTAATTTTCTCCTTGCTCATCGAACGTTACAGTCCGGTCTAATTGCGTGAAAGTGCATTAACTTTTTAATTGTGGATTACTATTCTATGCGGAAGTCGACTGGCGGAATTAGATCTGATATCAGCTGGGCATAAATTATTAGAGTGTCGCACTCTGGTATGGTTCCGACACAACTGACTGGAGACGTAATATGGTTTTTAACCGTTTGAAGACTATGATATTCTATTTACTAAAAACCACAACTCAACATACCGCATATTTGTACTTCTTGGGAAGAGAAGTGAAATCCTCAGCAAAGTCTGATATTTACAGTGTTAAAACATCTAGGACCATACTATGGAACGTTACTCATGTCTAAATTTCTCTTTTTTGGGTGAGTTCAAATTGGTTAGTTTGTTGATATTACTTGGTGACGGTGCCCATCCCTATAGCGAAAATGTTTAGTTGATAGATGATGGGGTTCTTTGTCCGAGAAGGTGGAGAATTTCATGTTTGACTCTTCAGCTTCTTGAAGTGGATCTGACCACGACAAGAGAATGAATATAAGTTCATGTAGTCGTCATAGAAGAGATTGCAGGTCTCCAGGTGGAGAGCGTTGTCCATTGGTGGATGGATTGGGAATTATTCCAAGTCGAAAATAGAAGATGTAGAGAAATTTGTGGAGGAGGTAGAGTAAGAGAAGAAAGGAAGGGGTCAGCAAATTTCCATGGGATTTTGAAAGTTAGTGGCATTTCTTAAGTGAAGCCTAATCAAAGCCAAAGCTAGGGAGGAAGTGTTTAGACATTCTGTCCATGCAACGTGAACCGATACCTAGCTTAAGTTTACATATCAATATTATTTTTAACTCTAGGTATCAGGACATTCAGCGGGGTATTGGTTGTGGCCTCCAATGTCAATATGTACATATTGACTGTGCACTGCTTCTTTTGGGTCTCATCTCAGTCAAATGTAAGCGAAACATGGGTATTATTATTATGAGCTTGGATATATGTGGTTCGACGAAACGGCCATCAGGGAATAAAAGAGATGAACAGAATAAGAAAAAGCAAAAAGAAACGAGATTACGTACTAAAGCATATGTTGTTTGTTCATGTACTAGTCATGACGCTCAGGTAAAAGAGATAGGGAAGTCCATGCATGGGAGGTTACTGTAAAGGGCACATTAATGGAGAATAAATAAATTCTGAAGAATTTCTTCGACACACGTCGATAGTTATTTCATTATGGTGAGACTAAGGTAAGAAATATTACTGTAAAAGATATAGAACTCTTAATTATACAGAAACATTATATACAGAATAAGCGATATATTATATCACAGATTAATTACTCTATTGGCAACTGTAAATCGCACTATTCATCTAGTATGTAGACCTTCTCCTCGCAGCATACATCCTTTAATACGTTTGCATGACTATATTTTAGACCATATCACAGGAGCTGAATCGCGTTATTATATCAATACTCTTCATTATTCGAGGTTTTCTTTTGTTGCTTGGTTGAAAGCGGATCTTGAGTTCTAAGTCATTTTGATCTTTGTTGTTGGCTTAATCGAGTTCACAAACGTGACAAAGCGAACTTTGGCTTATTAAATTATCATCCGGCTCCGACATTTTACCTCTCCTATGAGATTTTTATAAAAAAATTGCCAAAGCTTGCTTAGTATGAACTGGACAAACTTTTCACTCATTAGCGATATAGGCCATTGAGCTTCTTTAAGCAAAACCATGTTATGATGGTTTGGCCCTTGTTTTATTATACTACTTCAGAACAAATGCACGTACATCTATTTAATTTAGCGGGTTGAAATGGTATTGTGGGTCTACATTGTATATGGAGAATTGCATATTTGGACCTGGACCAAGTATTCATATATATGTTCTGTGTTTCGACTTAGGGGACAAAAATGATTACGGTACAAAACTTGTAATACTTCAGTTTCAAACATTTACGAAATAAGTCAAAGTACACGCAGAACAGATAATCTACTCTCTCTGAATATGTTCTCAATCATGCCAAGATGAAGACACATTTACATGAAGTGACGAACGCATAATATATGGCTTTAGATTTATTGCGAAACTCGGCTTTATGTGGCTCAGCTTTTCTTTTGCATTTGTAGATGTTCTATCCCCAGATAACGCCATTCGCGCTCGTTTTATGTCTTATTCTTAACTTGGTAGATAAGATCAAGTCAGTGTCACCAGCCGTCACCAACCGTTTCCCTTTATCAACCAACCCAAGAGAGGACGAAGGAGCAATCGGCGCTGATGGAGTGGTAGGGGTTGCAGAGTAAACGAACATGTTTGAGAGATATGTTTTGTATTATATTCATTTGTATGAGAGTTACACTTTATATAGAGCACAGTACCATGAAACACGGTAATAAGAATAACAGAAGAATATTTCTACATAAAAGAATATGCCAACAAACTATACAACTCAGCTATTCTAGAACTTTCGTAGAAGAGGTGGGTGACGTGGAGCGATGTGGCTCTGCTGCTGAAGCTGGTGTGTTGACAGCCCCCCGCGAGTCCATCGGCAATGGGAGGACGGTGAGACTCGTTCGAAGGGCAGCGAAGCGAGACGCAACAATAGGTTTCGTAAGCACATCAGCAAGCTGGTCTTTGCTGGAGATAAAGGCCATAGACAGGGTCTTGGCAGCCACATGATCACGAACAAAGTGAAAATCAATCTCGACGTGTTTTGTGCGAGAGTGAAAAACTGGGTTAGCGGAAAGATAGGTGGCCCCAAGGTTATCACACCAAAGAGTCGGGGCAGTAGGAAGAAAAACATGCAGATCACTCAGGAGGGATTGGACCCAAAGTAGTTCAGCGGTAGTGTTGGCTAGGGACTTGTACTTGGCTTCAGTGCTGGAGCGAGCCACAGTTTGTTGTTTGCGAGAATTCCAGCAAATGAGGTTGGAGCCGAAGAAGATACAGAACCCACCAGTGGACCGGCGGTCATCAGGACAGCCGGCCCAGTCAGCATCCGAAAAGGCACTGAGAGTAGGCGGGGGTGAGCGACGAAAATGGAGACCAAATGAGGCAGTGTGCTTGAGGTACCGAAGGATCCGTTTAACCGCCTGCCAGTGAGGATCCAGAGGAGCATGCATAAACTGGCAGGCCTTGTTAACAGCAAAGGAAACATCCGGTCTGGTGAAAGAGAGGTACTGCAAACTACCGACAATGCTGCGGTACAAGGTAGGGTCAGCTAACAGGGACCCATCATAGGCAGAGAGCTTGACAGAGGAGGCCATAGGGGAGGTGACGGCTTGGCAAGCAGCATATTAGTCTTGCGGAGAAGATCAAAAATATACTTTTGCTGAGTAAGATAGAGCCCAGTAGACGTGCGATGCACCTCAACGCCCAAAAAGTAAGAGAGAGGACCGAGGTCCTTGATAGGAAAGGCTGTGGCAAGCTACTGAATAAAGTGCTGCACCAACGGAAAAGTGGTCCTGTAATAATAAAGTCGTCAACATAAACCAAAATATAGACAAGCTGTGGTCCCGAAGCATAGACAAATAAACTTGTGTCAGCACGAGAGGAAGTAAAGCCAAGTTCTAATAGCTTGGAGCTCAGCCGGGAGCATGCGCGGGGAGCTTGTTTAAGGCCATACAAAGCCTTATTGAGCCGACAAATGTGATGGGGAAAGTCGGGGTGGACAAAAGCTGGGGGTTGCTGCATGTATACCTCTTCTTGAAGCTCACCGTGGAGGAAGGCATTTTGGACATCTAACTGCCGAATGGACCAACCAGCAGAAACAACAAGTGCAAGAACCAAGTGGACGGTGGTGGTCTTAACAACCGGACTGAAAGTGTCACTATAGTCGATACCAGCCTATTGGTGGAATCCTTTAGCGACCAAGCGAGCCTTGTAGCGTTCGAGAGAACCATCAGAATGGCGTTTAGTTTTAAAAATCCAACGGCAGCCAATAACATTGGAAGAGCGTGTGGGAGGGACTAAGGTCCAAGTGTTGTTGGCCAAAAGAGCTTGGAACTCAGTGTCCATGGCTCTGCGCCACTCAGGAAATTTTGAAGCCTGTGTAACACACGTGGGATCATCAGGAATAGAGGTGAGGGAAGTAGAGTGGGCTTGAGGAGGTGGCCAGCGAATAGATCCATCACGATACTGACTAGGTCTCAAAGAGTTAGTTTGAGAGCGGGTGACCATGGGGTGACGGGGAGGGGGAGGAGGACTCAAGGAGACAGGAGGGGTTAACGTGGGAGTAGAGGCAGGAGGGAAGGGACTGAGCACAGGAGGAGAGCTCGTAGGAGGGTCGGAAGAGACAGACGAAGGGAGCACAGTAGAGGGCAAAGGAAATTGAAGAGGTGGCAGAGGGTTGCTAGGAATAGGGGGCACCGGTGGGGCTGAGGCAAACGGAAAAACATGTTCATCAAAGCGAACATCTCGAGAAATATAGGTGCGACCAGTAGGGCGATGGAGACATAAATATCCTTTATGGTCAGGACTATAGCCCATAAACACACAAAGAGTGGATCTGTAGTCAAGTTTGTGGCGAGTAAAAGGGCGAAGGTTTGGCCAACAAGCCGAACCAAAGACCTTAAGGAATTTATAATCGGGGTTGGTCCGAAAAAGACATTCAAAAGGACTCTTGCCATGAAGAACCGGACTGGGAAGTCTGTTAATCAAATAAACAGCAGTCTGGAAGGCTTCAGGCCAGTGAACCAGAGGGACAGAAGCATGGGCAAGCAATGCAAGGCCAGTTTCAACAATATGACGATGCTTGCGTTCAATAGAGCCCATCTGTTGATGAGCATGGGGACAAGAGACACGGTGTCGAATCCCGGTAGGCATGAAACAAAGAACGCAAGGCTTGAAACTCGCCCCCACCATCGGATTGAAATTGTTTAATTTTAGTGGAGAACTGACGTTCAACATAGAGTTGGAAAGCAGTAAAAATAGCGAAGACATCAGATTTGTATAACATAGGAAAAAGCCACGTAAATCGACTAAAGTCGTCCACAAAAGACACATAATAACGAAAACCAAGTTTAGAAGCCGTAGGGGAAGGACCCCAGACATCGGAAAAAATTAAATCCAAAGGAGCAGTAGAACGACATGGAGCAGGAGAGTAGGGAAGCTGTGCGTCTTGGCTTGGGCACAGGCCGGACAGACAGCAGGCGGTCTGGTAGAGATTGAAGGGAGCTGCTGAGTGGACAAAATGTGACGAACAACACGGAAGGCTGGATGTCCAAGGCGAGCATGCCAGGTGGTGGTGGAGGTATGGAAAGCCTGAGGAGGAGTGGACGGTGGAAACACGTAGAGTCCATTGCTAGTGTTGCCGTGGAGAAGTGTGGTCCCCGACGCGGCATCCTTCACAAAAAACTCACGTGAGTGAAACTGGAAAAACACATTATTGTCGTCACAGAATGTTTGACAGACACGAGATTTTTTGTAATATGGGGAACATGTAAGAGACGATGAGAAGAAATTTGGACTGAGAAGAGGAGAGAACAGAGGACCCAATGTGACAATAGGGAGAGTTTTACCGTCACCAACACGAAGTTGGTCATCACCAGTATAGTCAGAGGCTTGGAGATTCAAATGTGAGAAGTCAAAGTCACATGGTTTGTAGCAACGGTGTCGGGTACCAAGCTTGATCCGAAGGAGTAGTAGAGGAGCTGTAGTACGCCATGTGCGCAGGAGGCTCACTCTGGAAAGCTTGGTGAAACGGTTGTAGCAGTTAGGGCAATGTGACCCACTTTGAAACAGACCTGGCATACAGGACGTGTTTCAGGACTATACTGAGAGTGGGAAGGTGGACCACGGCCATTGCCACGACTGCCACGAGAACTCCCAATGCTTGTCCATTTCCGCGACCACCTGGCGTCCAGGGGAACGTCCACCGCGAGCACCATTTGGAGAAGAGGACGAAGACTTGGTGGTGATGTTTGCTGATATATCAGAGGACCAGAGGCATGATGTCGAAGACGGATACATGAGAGAGCAAGTGGCCATAGAGATGTTCAAAAGAGATCGGTTCGAGTCTGGTAGTAACAGATGACACAACAAAAGTCATATTCGGGACCCAAACCAGCAAGGAGATAGGTGACGAGCTCAGTGGAGGACAAAATCTTGCCGGCAGCAGCAAGAGTATCACTGATATTTTTGAGCTTACAAAAATAGTCAGTAGCAGAATCAGTCCTTTTTTTAGAGTAGCTAGTTGGTACTGGAGATGTATCAAACGAGCTTGAGATTGAGACTGAAACAAAGTCTCAAGAGCAGTCCAAACAGCACGAGAAGTAGAGTAACCGACAACCTGAGAGATGAGAGGCTCTGTAAGAGAGGAAATAAGGGCACTAAGTATCATCTGATCCTGTTGAACCCACTGGGTATATGCCGGGTGATGTAGTGGTGGAGGTAGGTGTAGTGGTGGAAAGAAACTCAGCCGGCGAAGGAGAAGAACCATCAACAAAACCATAAAGACGTTGGCCCTTGAGATATGGAATCATCTGGGCTCGCCATAGAAGGTAGTTTTCATGGGAGAGTTTGACGGTGACAAGGTGTGGAAGAGACGAGACTAGGGTAGGTACAGAGGTGGGGCTGGAAAGAGCAAAGGAGTGTAGTGTGGGGTCGCTCATTGTCGTTGGTCGTCGTAGTCATGGCATTAAGCAGATGAAAGGACGTAGCGTCAGTAACGTGCTATTCTGTGGCCATCACAACTTAATAAAATTCAAAGAGATAAGAGCAACTGTAGTTGAGAGTATAGATGTTTTGCATATTGGATAGCTTTCTTATGGTTAAGTACGAGAAGATTACACTTATATATTGGAAAAGGCAACACGAGATATCCGGCGCGAACTCAGGAAAAGTATAAGTATGACAGAGAATGCAGGTGGTGGTACGTAAAAGAAGGATAGCTAACAAACTGATGAGGCAAGCTCAGCTAATTCTACGAACTCTCTCGTATATGAAACTATTGAGTTGAGAAGAAGAGGTGGGTGAACGATAGGCAAGGCGGTGTGGGCGGCTAGTGTGTTCTGTTGCTGAATTGCTTGAGTTGATAGTTGACACGAAATAGGAGTAAGGCGCGTACAATCAACCGAATCGTTATTATTAACGAGTTTAGACTCCCTTATGGAAGAACCGATGCACAGGAGATGAGCCAGTTGACTTGCACTATGAAAGGACCCATGAAGATCAAATGCAAAGAATCTAGGACTCGAGTCACGCAACTGTGCAGCGGAGAGAACCAGATGAGTCCAACAGTACCCGCGGTAGCTCATATGAGTAATAGGATACACCGGGTAGAAGGGATAGCAAGTAGCCAGGAGCGAGGTGAGGAGGGTCCTACCGAGCCAACCGACCAGTCACCATTATATACTGCTCGAGGCTTGGAGAGAGGAGGCTAGCCTTAGTAGTTCAACTGATCAACTCTTTCCTAGAGCTTGCATCAAAGGAGGATACAGAGACGCCAAGGAAATGTCTGGGGTGAATCAGTATAGAAGGGAACAAGGCTGACTCTCGTGCTTAAGCTGGGATGCAAGGCACTCCAATGCAAATTCATGAGCTTCAGAGTCTGGGCTCATTGGGCTGTTCAGGGGAGTGGGAGAGGCTTCAGCAATTTCAAAAATACTGGAAGTGAGAGGAGGAGGAGGCAGTACTGGCACCGACGAAGGAGAGGAAATGGAAGACGGGATAGAGGAGCCCATGATGGAGAGAGGATGCGGAGAAAAGAGGTGGTGGC